>JANHGO010006937.1:0-20696 GCA_024606505.1 Aquila spilogaster
TTCCACGTCATGCTCGTCTCGCCAGCCAGAGGATCGCGCCCGCGCCGCCCAGCGACAGGATCGCGTTGAACCCGGCGAGCGACACGCCGCCGAGCGTCCATTGGGGAACGTCGCAGCGGATCATCGGTGCCGCCATGATCTGCCCCAGCACGTCGGCGGTGCTGCCGGTGGGGCGAAAGGTGGAGGCGCAGGTGGTGAACCCCTGCCACCAGCCGTACTCGACGCCGGCCTGCGGCGACTGGTCCGTGTCGACGAAGCCGACCAGGTTGCCGGCGACGGCGCCCGAGGGGTAGGTGCGCAGCGGCACCGCCTCGAAGTAGAGCCAGCCGAGGCCCAGGCGCTTGACGGCGGCCGTAATGGCGGCGGCGGGCAGGAAACGGGAGGCTGTGGGAGGGCCGCGCTTCCGCCCCTCGGCGCTCGGCCGCCATTTTCCTGCGCTGTGGAGTGCGGGGGGAGCGCGGCCTCCATTCTGTGCCCAGGGAGCACCGAGAACTTAGGGCCGAGTTGAGGCGAGGGTAGGGAGAAGCGAAAGCCGGACATCGGTGTGCTATCTTTGTGCCCGCCTACTTGGCCGAGACCCGCAGCAAGGCGTTAGCGCTGCTTCTCAATCGCTCCTTTTCCGGGCAGGCGCCTTTTGAAGCAGTGAGGTCGCTTGCTGTCGCGTCCTGCTCCTCGCTGAGGTGTTCTGTCACACTGGACCGCGCTTCTTCCCCTCCCTTGTCCCCCTCCTCCCATCCCGCGGGTGTTTAGCGCGTGCAGTGGCCACTGGGGACACGGGGCATAGTGCAGAGCAGCTGCCTGGGTCATTGCCGTTACCCTTTCTCCACGCCCTCAGCTGTAGGCGCACACGACATCCATGGCATCCCGCCATGATCTTGGTGGGCAGCACAAAGAAGCGGTTCTCACAAAACATGCTGCACATTTTCTCAACTTGCTTTCAAGTAAAGATCCAGTCCAGCCTAGGGCAGTGATCTGCACCCTGACCAGAGGGAAGCAGTGTACTGATGTCCCCTCTCTTGCTTTTTTTTTCTTTCCCCTCAGAACATAATTTTTTTGCTCAAGCATTTCAAAGTATGGTGAGTAAAAATGGTGCAGCATTCTCTCCGGGTATTGTGCCCCCTTCATGGCAAGCTGAAACCTTTGTAGAACTGAGCAGAGAAACCAGTAGCTCACACTAGCTTCCATTACTACATTAAAAGCAGAAAAGAAACCTGATCCCGTAGCAAAACAGCTATAAATAACTGTTTTCCATGTAAGCAATTGTTTTATTCACTTCAGGGTCATTGAACAGTTTGTCAAAGGGGAGCAAAGATGAATTCAAAGCACACTTCAGTAAAGATTGCTAAAATCTTGTGGGGTTTTTTTCCTGGCAGATATTCCTGTTGGCATTACGAATAAACTGCCAACACAATTAGAACTGAAAATCTCTTAGTTTGCTGCCTTAAGTCTTTGATTTGGCAAGATATATGATGTACACGCTAGGTTCAACTTTGCCTATTTACAGAAAAACACCAGTACTTCTCCATAGTGTTTTGTGAATGGAGAAGGAAATTTCCATCTTGAGAATGTCAGTTTCCTCTCTGCTATAATACCACTTGTTTCTTCAATGACAGTTAAATTCAGTAGACAAAAATGTTCTGAATATTTTGAAACTATTGATATTTCATTGATATGGAAAAATTGTATTCACAGCTTCTTACCCTTTCTGTAAGATAGGGTAGGATTGAGGCTACACAGGGCTATGTTCCACTTCAGCTCATGGTATTCATCAGTACTGCAGTAATTCTCTTCTGCCCACTGTGGCTACAAACTTTATGTTGGCTGGTCTGGAACCCCATTGGGGAAAGCAGGTGGCAAAATCAGAGGAATTGGATACTTTAGGTTACTTCAGAAAGTATCTAGGCTTTTCCCTTCCTCCCAAATAGTTCCAAGAAATACACTGGAACAGGTTGCCCAGAGAGGTTGTAGAGTCTCCTTGTCTGGAGATATTCAAGACCCGCCTGGATGCCTACCTGTGCAACCTGGTCTAGGGAGCCTGCTTTGGCAGGGGGGGTTGGACTAGACGATCTCCAGAGGTCCCTTCTAACCTCTACAATTCTGTTATTCTGTGTTCTTTCCTAATTAACCACATACTTGTTCACTGTGCTTTCAAGGCTCTGGCCCCTTGCTTTGCTCTTGCGCTATGCTTGCCTATCAGCTTTGAGTGCTCTCCAGGGTCACATGTCCAGCTCATGAAGCTCAGGCCTCAGTCATTTTCCTGTTTATCGTTTAACCTCCCATAGCATAGATCTACAAGGTAAGTGGAAGAAATACCCATTTCTACAATGATATGTTGCCCCTACAACATACAACCTGCTACACTAGCAGGTATAAGTAGGTATTCAGAATGAAGTGACATTCCCAGCTTTTGTCTTCTAGGCATAAGTACATTAAAGTGTCATTAAAAATCTCATTTAGCATTTAATCTCAGTTCTTATTGTATATAAGCCACCAGCTACAAATGCTTACTTGGGTGAATGCTCTAACTTGGAGACAGAAAGCAGACCCTGAGAAATGCTGAATGCCAAAGGGTACATATTTTTAGTGGAAAAATTAATGTAGTTCATCTACGCCGAAGAAGTCATCTTTATTTTTAATTCAGTATGTTGTTAAGGGAAAGAAGGAAGGCACCTTACAAGCTGTAGACAACATACTTTCTTCTATTCTTTTGTTTATCTACACTAGCTAGGGAAAGGGTGGTTCTTAGAACCCACTGATATGAATATAAGGATAAAAAATACTGCTTGAACTTGGCCATGAGTAAATTGTTTTAGTGAGGAAGATCTTACAATTGAATCACTTGTCTTGCCCAGAAAGATAGAAACTCCTCAGGGTTTTATCTGAAAACAAAACAAAACAAAACAAAAAACCACCACCACCACCACCAACAAAAACTTCTATAAAAATATATTTTTTCTATTTTATATAATTTCTTAATTGAGAAGTTTATTAGGAAATTAAAAAAAAATAATAATGATTAGCATACTACTCCATACCAGCTAATATCCAGCCCCACAAGTCCTGAAACTACATATGTGCTGACATTTTTTTGAATCTCTTAACTGTTGTGTTTCTTTGCTGTTCTTTCTCTTACATTCTTATTCCCTTTCTTCCCTCAGTCTTACTACTTCTATTTGAATTATAGTGGCTGAGGGATATACTCTTATGAAAAGGAAGTAGTGATAAAGTAAGAATTGCAAAGTGTGCTGAAGGCTATGAAAAGCACAGCAAAGTATTCTTCCTCACTGAAAGACATTTTGAGTTTAACATCTATTCTTTTACTGAGAAGAATTCATGAACTATTCTTCTTCCTCACCAGAAAAAACCATAACTGTTATCGACAGAAACTAAATTAAAAGGAATTGGCCTCTAGTCATCAAGTCTTCAGTGAGTAATTCAGATAAATAACTTTGAAATCTGAAATCACTCAAACTATTCACCTGCCTGTAGTCTTTCTTTCTTCTAATTTGGGAAGAGTGGAATTATCTCGTTCAAACGGTGTTATATTTCTTTTCCTATTATACATCAGAGAGAGCTTTAACAAAACAGAGTGAACTGAGTTAGTACACAGAAGTTCTTGGCATATTAATGAATACCTGTTTATTATCTCCACTGAGTGTTTATTTTCAAGCTTAGAATTTCTTGAAACAATATGAAAAACCCTTGTATGGTCTTGTAAACTGCATTTTTGTGCATCCAAATATGGCTTCACTTATTTTTTTTCACTAGTAGGTTTGTTCCACTCAAAGATTTTCTATCCTTCTCCTTCTACCTCTCTTTGGTAGAAATATTATAGCAAAGAAATAAGAAATTCTTTTTAGTCTAAAATTGTATTTTTAATGACATATTACGAAAACTGTTTTTTTTGGTTCAGTTTTGTTTGTTTTTTTTTTCCCTGGGGTTTGTCTAGCAGGCAACTATAAAGTAAATTGGGAGATTTCAGTAACATTAGAACTCTTATTGCAATGCAGACAGGGCACCTCCAGTGTTTACCAAAAATCTCCATATGATGATAACAGGTTTCACCGATGACCTCTGAACTTATTCTTACCCATTTTGCTTGGAGATGGCAGTTTGGCTAGATTGCTGCAAGTACATTTCCCTAAGAGATAATTTATTTCATGAGGAATCCCTCTAAGTGTAATTGAAGTTTTGATATTTCCTGCACAAAAGGACTACTTCAGTGGCTGTCAGTTGTGCAGATGCAAAATGGAAAAAAAGTAGCCCGGGACAATCTGGTCACAAAGGAAGAGTCTCCTGCTCAGTATTATCATACTTATACAAAATTTTCCTGTAGGAAGAGAAAAATTCCTTAGAAGTACTTACCAATTACTCCATCTGAGTTTTCTGTGTTTGGAAAGGGATTTTGAAGCTGGAGAGGATAGGCAGGGGAAAAGAAAAAAGATGAAAGTAATGAAAATGAGGAAAAGAAAATAAGAAAGCAGACAACATACAGATTTGAAAGTGAATAACAATTTTTGACTGAGTAAGAAGAAACCAATATTTTACTAGCAGAGTTGAGATTAGTGAGGAACTGAGGGTAAGTAGGGATTATTGTGTCATTATTCCAGTCTATGGAAGTACCAGTTTAGCCCAGGTCAAACTTGCTCTGCTAGGTGCAAGACCTTCAGCATCATATACTCCCGGGCTGTAGATTCTGTCTTGTAGAGGAGATCTCTCTCTTGCAGTAACAAAAATGGTCATTTCTGTCTGACATGTACGTTTTCTGTCATCCTTCCACTAATGCTGCAGGGACGTGTCACATACCAGAGCAGTGGCACAGTAATCCTGCATTCGATACGTGATGTGCACCCATGGGTGCCAGGGATGAGGTGGAAGAGGTACATCAGATCCCCAGTAGCTGCAGAGTATGCAGAGTTGTGCCTCCAGTTTGACATTTACTGAGCTCCTTGAAGCCCTTATCATTGCCCACCAGTGAATTGTTCCTGCAGCTACTACTTCTCTCACCTCACAGGAAGGATTGCGTGGCAACTACATGAAGATTTCAGCCTGCAGGACAAACTTATAAATTTTTTAATAGAATGAAGGAAGCAGTAAAAATAGCAAATGCCTCTCTCCAATATCCTGCACTTTCATGTCTATCTAAATCAGCAGTTCCTGTGCACACATAGAACATATTCCATAATGCTAGTAAGCATTTAAATACACCACAAAATAGACAATAAACATTACCACAGTTCTGTTTATTAACACAAATCTAGAATTAATTCTGCCACTGTTTCATTTTTAAAGATTGGTTAACAAGTTGCAGTAACATAATGTGATATTCAGGTGTTTGTTGATAAAAAACTACTATCAGTTTATAGAATCATTAGGTATACTGAGTTGGAAGGGACCCACACAGATTATCAGTTCTTGGCTCTGTGCAGGACCATCCAAAATTCAAGCCCTATGCCTGAGAGCATTGCCCAAATGCTTCTTGAACTCCAACAGGTTTGGAACTGTGAACACTGCTGGGCAGCCTGTTCCGTGCCCACCACCCTCTGGTGCAGAACCTTTCCCTAACCCCCCCAGCTGCCCCTCCCCTGACACAGCTCCATGCCATTCCCTCAGACCCTGTCGCTGCCACAGAGAACAGAGCTCAGCGCTGCCCCTCCACTCCCCGTGTGAGGAGCTACAGCTGCCATGAACCCTCCCCTCAGCTCCTCTGCTCCTAGCTAAACAAACCAGGGGATCTCAGCTTCTCCTCATACATCTTTCCTCTAGACCCTTCGCCATCTTTGTAGCCTTCCTTTGTCCACTCTCTAATAGTTTTACATCCTTTTTATATTGTGGTGATCAAACCTACACCCAGTGCTCAAGGTGAGGTCATACCAGTACAGAGAAAGGGACGCAATCAATTCCCTTGACTGCTTAGCAGTGCTAGTGCAGAATCCAGTACATGCTTTTGTTAAATCTCTTGCACTTTGTGATTGTTCAGCCCTCACATTTTTTAAGATCTCCCTGCAAGGTCTCTACCCTTGAAGGAGCCAATAGCTCCTCCCAGTTTAGTATCACCCCCAAACTTACTTAATATAGCTTCAAGTCTTGCACTCAAATCCTTGATGAAAGCACTGAAGACAACTAACTCTAAAATAGAGCCTTGCAGAACCCCAGTAATGACTGGCTGCCAGCCAGATGTAACCCCACTAACTATAACTCTCTGCGTATGGTTTAGCAGCCTATTCTTCACCCACTGTATTATGTTTTTGTCTAACTGTATGCTGGACATTATGCCCAGAAGGATACTGTGAGTAACAGTATTTTGAAAGCTTTCCTGCTATCCAAAGTGGTTACATCAACCAGCTCCACTTGGTCAACAAGGTATGTAACCTTGTCATAAAAGGTGATTAAGTTAGTTAGATAAGTGTTCCCCTCATGATCCCATATTAGCTGTGATCAATGATTGCACTGTTTTCTGGATGTTTTTTCAGAACTCCCACAAAAATTTTCTCCATAATTTTCTGGGCATAGAAGTGATATTGACAGATCTGTAATTATTAAGGTCTTTCTTGCCTTTCTTGAAAACTGGGACAACGTTTTCTACTTTCCAGTTGACTGGAACCTCTCCAGATTCTCAAAACCATTGAAAACTAATTGAGAGAGTTCTTGCAATGATATAATCAATCTCTGAGTACCCTGAGGTTAATTCTGTTGGGCTGCATAGATTTATATGCATCCAGCTGGAGTAGCCAACCTCACACAGGTTTTTTGTTGACTGGGAGTTTGTCATTACCACAGTCACAGTCCTCCAACTCAGTGCTACGAGGGTGCCAGAGTTCATAATTAGAGTAGAAGACAGAGGCACAGAAGACATTATTGTGATTTGTCTGCACCCCAATTTGTAAGGTGATCATCCTCATCAAGTGGTGTATCAATTTATTTTCAACTCTACTTGATCTTTGACTGCACATGTTTTCTCCTTGCAATGGCAAACAACGTCTCCGTAATCCTTCCATGTGGCATGACCTTGTTTCCAGTGGCCATACATTTCCTTTATCCACCAAAGCTCTAGAAAATCCATGCTTAGCTAAACTGACCTTCTGCCCCATCTGCTTGACTTCCAACATTTTGGAATTTTTTATTCCTGTGTTCTTAAGAAGTGATACTTAAAAAGCAATGAGAACTGATGGGCCCCAGTACTATCAAAAACAGTTTCCTGCAGGACCTTGCTAACTGAGACAAGCATCCTGAATACTGCTCTCTCGATATTCAAAGTTGAATTTTTGTTTGCAGGTTTTTTCCTATCACCAAAGATTTTAGAATTGACTGCTTTTCACTATGGCCAAGAAGGTCATCAATCTCTACTTTACCCATGAGATTTGCTCTATTTACATTTATGCCAGTGATGTTGTTGCTCTGGAACTGAGCCAAGTCTTGTTGCTCGTCTCGCTTGTTTTCATACAGCATGCATTAGAGTAGAAACATTTCGAATGTGTTTTGTTGTACCCAAGACCTTCTGGGAGAGATTGAAGGATCACACTAAAACTCAGAGAGATTGAAGGATCACACTAAAACTCAGTTCCTCAAATGTTGGTGTGCTGTCTCATAGCTTATTACTGGTGAGCCTGGTTTTATGTCTTCCCGCCTTCTAATCTAGTTTAAAGCTTTATCAATCAACCCTGCTAAATTCTGCACTAAAATTTCCTTTCTCCTCCTTAGAAAGGTGCATTCCATTGGATGCCAGAAGGCCTAGTGTTGTGTAGATTATCCCATGATCAAGAAACTTAAAATTCTATCAGTGCCTTGTAGCCTTGGAGTCACATATGGATCAGCTGTGTCTGCCTGTTCCTGTCAGTATTGTTCCCTGATACTAGAAGGACAGAGGAAGGCACTACCTCTGCCCCTAGTACTTAAAACAGTTTCTCCAAGACTCTGAAGTCTCTTTTCATTGCCCTTTGACTTTTCTTTGCTTCTTCATCACTGCAGACATGAAACACCAATAATAGATAATAATCAGAGTTTTCTAGTAATGCATTTTGCCTGCGCCTAATCAAGGCAGCGGACTTACTTGCGGGTAGGGTCTGGATGGCATATCAGGCCATCTGTTCCCTCAGAAAACAATTTTAAAGAAGATAAAAAACAGCAACAACCAATTCTTTCAAGAATGGTATAGGAAACATTTAACAGGATTTACAAACCAGAAAGCTAAATTAAAAAAAAAAAAAAAGAAATTATAATTTGCATAGCATGAAAAACAAACAGTCTTTCATCCAGGCATGCACTTCATAATACTGTGTTTTCTCTCACATCAAAGATCAATTTTGTCATTACTCAGAGAGGAATTATATTTATAAAATGATCTCTGTATCTACTAAATCTTGTCTTTTGACAAAATATGTTGTATAAGAGATCAAAAGTCAAATGCCTAGCCGCAGTGAGGTTAATTAAATGTGTTCATTGTTTTTAACAATATGATTATTCCATTTACCTTTGTCCCACAGAGAAAAAATAAATCTTTGCACTATTAAATAATTTTGTGCAGAACAAAATGAGACAGAACTCATAAGAGTAAGACAGAAATGCCATCTTTAAAGTGCTGCACAATACAGAAACCATCTTATGCTATATTACATTGCATTGTTAGAAATCAATTGTACAGATTTGTGTATCAGTAGATATTTTTAAAGATGTCAATAAATACTGAGTACTCAGCACTTCTCAGAAGATGCTCAGGAATTTGAAATTCTATGTCCCTTATTCCTACACCAGGAGAGCATATTGCATGTCTGGTTGTACTAGATTCCTAGTTACTGGGATTTGCACTGTTCTGAACAGCTATTAGTACTGTTGTGGTGGTGTGTTTCTTGTTCATTTGGTTGTTGCTGTTGTTTTTACTTCTGATGCCTTCAGAGTTCCAGAGGAGTTGTTTGGACCTACCCATAGACCCACTGACTGAAAAGGGGTGAGCTGCTGTGAAGAATGCTCCCTAGAGCAAAATCATTCATGAGTGAACCCTACACTGACATTTATAAAGTAAAAAAAATTGTTTCTATTAAAAAATGTCCCTTTGGGGTGATACGTCTCAAGTCTTTGCTCAAAAATATTTGTTTGTTTTTCCTGGAGCATCTACGGGGCTTTTGATGCTATATTTGAGGTAAAACATGGCTACAGAGATGCATTTCACACTGGAAGTGAGAATCAAATGAGTATTTTAGCTGGTATATTTGTACAGCTGTATGAAAGACAAGTGTATATGTCGCTGAACAGAGCACTGCTATCACTCTCTGCACACTCTTCCAGGTCCCTTTGGCCAGCTGCAGTACCATTCTTGCTTGCAGCATATTGCACTTTCACATACAAAAAGCTGTGGAGACAGAGGTCAAACACGCAGTGCTTCTTCCACAGTGACATACCTCTGTCTTTCTCTCTGGTGAGGACAGTAGTTTGTCACATGCTGATGTACCCAGGGTCCGTATAAAACAGGAAAAGTATAAACTACTTTATTTCCCTCAGACAGTGACCAAGAAACCCCATAATTATATTGATATGGAGCCCAGCATTCTTTCATGGTGCTCCTAAGCAGAATATTGCTGTTATGACTTCAGTGATTTTTCCTCTACCAGGTGCCAAACATTGCACCTTTCACCTGCCTACCCTGCCATCACCAGCTTCCAAGAGCACACATTCCTCAGGCTTGTTCACTGAAGCCAGCGGGCAGCCAGCTGCTGGTCGCGATCCCCTTGTCTGCACTGGGAAGCATCCAGTTCCTGCTGATCTGTAACCTTAAGAATAAGTCATTCTCACATTTATTAACACTTAATGAAAAGAACAAATGAAAAATGTGATTGAAACTCACTGAAACCTGTTTCTAACACCACAACAGGCTATGTGTCCTTAGTACTTTCCAAAAGTGATTGCAAATTAATCAGAATAATCAAAGCCAAACTCCAGAATATTCTGATCACTGCATAGCCCATAGACAGAAAGAAACAATCTTAG
Source organism: Aquila spilogaster (assembly GCA_024606505.1). Classification (NCBI taxonomy): domain Eukaryota; kingdom Metazoa; phylum Chordata; class Aves; order Accipitriformes; family Accipitridae; genus Aquila; species Aquila spilogaster. The sequence continues at coordinate 9,982 of JANHGO010006937.1, forward strand.
AAGTATGTTAAAATACATGTCTATTAAGCTGTTTTGCTAATGTTGTCTTTATTTTAAGAGAAACTTCATTTTGTTCAATCACAAAGTGGGAACAACAGAATTGCCAAGAACTGTATCCTTTCATCATAATACTTCATAGCTGGATAGTTTCTTTTTTGGATGTAATAGAGTGGGTTGAAGCAAATTTACATTTTCTATTATATGGTTATTTAATCTCTTGGAAAAGCTAAGAAACAAAACATGAAAGAAATTATATTCCAAGCATCAAAATCAAGCAAAATACATTGACATATACATACAACTGTATCAAAAATTTCCTTCACTTACAAGGCAAAATGTGTTAACAAGAGGAAGTATATTTCAGTCACATTGCAAAAGAGCTTCCAACGACTGTTTCCTCCATGAATAAACTGCTGTAGAATATATGTAACAATTAGGAAAAGTACCATCAAAAGTCTCTAAAATTCATCCAATAAAAAATTATACTCTCTCCAAAATGGCTGAAATAAGATGAGCTGCAAAAATAACAAGCAAATGATTCATTTACAAGAGAATGAGGGCTTTTTGTTTGGTTGTATGTTTGTTTGCTTGTTTGTTTTTTCTCCTTTTTTTGGTAAAGTTACAAGTGAAAATAACATGCAGCACTTCCCAGTTCATTTCTAACTGCTGCAGACATTCCTGTGATATTGAGGTGGTCTCTTAGGAGTGATTGTAGCCAGCACGTATTTTTATGGTCAATTACAAAAAGCGTTTGCAGAACTAGTTATTTTGGAAACAGTCTATAACTGAAAATTTAGTTTTGTTTGAAGGAAAGGTAGTGAGGGGTCTAAGACACAAATAAAATATTGGAAGTTGTTTTTTTTCTGAAGCTGAATAGATGTGTTTTTTTAATCTTTGGTGGCAGAGAAGAGTTAATAATTTGACAGACATTTCAGCTAAACTATAATGGAGAAAAATCTTTGGAAGATTGCTGCTGAGCTTTTGGAAGGACTGCCAATGTGTTAAATAAGGAACCGCACCTCCCCACCCTTAAGAATAAAATAAATCAGGCAGCATACCACGAAACACAGAAAATGTAATTCTTGTTTTAGGGAATTTACAATTTAATATAAGAGAACAATAGTTACAAACAACTTTTTTATCTTATATGTTTTTTGTTATTTCTTACAATCCAAGGTGCTCTAGCCAAAGACATAAATGTATGATGCAACAATGCTCTGTGGTGGTATAATTCTGCCCAATTCAACTGAATTGACTGTTTAAACTACTCTAATTTCCCAAAATGTGTTAACATATACTCTGTCTCCACTGACATAGATACTGGAGGGCCATGGCATGTCTGAAACACTCGTAAGTAAAAGCTGTTCCCCATCTGGTAACAGGAGCCCAGGGCCCCCTGTGCACCAGTGAGGCAGAACTGAGTCGGTAACAACTTGCTCATTGCCACTTTTTAACATCATCTGGAGTGCATGGAGGTGAAGTGACATGGATATGACTTTAACCACAGATACATGCAATGGTGTTCATGTGTGAACATCACTGCCTGTAGGCCTAATACTTGCCAATCACCCCATCCAAATGGTATCGGGTATTTACAAGGCATCCAAAAGATGTGCAGCTTTAGTGAGATTTAGGAAAGAATTTGAAGGAAATTTTAAATTGTTTATGGAGATTATTTTGTGCTATGGCAATGTCTGAAGTCTTGCTGGGTCTTTACCAGCCCTCTATAATTACCATAAGTTTTCACAAATCCTGAAGAGCATATGTGGAAATCGGTTGCTTAACTTTATCTAAAACTGGGGACCTGCACACATACACTTCACCCAAAATGCTGGAAAACATGTTGATAACAAGATTCACCTTTGTTTTTTTCATTTTCTTGGTGACCTTCCTCTGACTCTTAAATCTCACCAGCACACTAGGGAGAAATGTGACTCCCCTCCCAGAAAGCCAGAGCGCAGGATTTAATTCTATTCTTACGTTATCGTCGTTTCCACAGCACATTTTAGATGTGAGGAGCTTTAGCTCTTTAGTGGTTCCTGTCTCACCCAGACAATCTGCTTGGACCCTAGTAGAACTATGACTACAATTTCCAACCATGGAGCCAAAACTGCATTTATCAATCTCTGCTTCCACCTGCACACAGCACATTTTAGTGTGAGGGAGATTGGTGTTCTGAATACTTACATGTAACATGGGTGACTGCTACAACCAGGACCACTGTATTAATAGGATTGTTCATTGGGTAACAAATGTGGATGATACTTAGGCTCATTTTATGCATGGGTTTTTTGCATTCTGCACAAGCAGAAATGTGTATTGGCCTAAATTGATACCACTATGTACTGAGAGTCAATATGGTGTAGCCATCACTTCAGCTCTCAGAACCATAGAATCATCAAATCATTAAGGTTAGAAAAGACCTCTAAGATTACCAAATTCAAGCATCACACCCATCACCACCATGCCCACAAATGATGTCCCTCAGTGCCACATCTACACATTTCTTGAACACCTTCAGAGACCCACAATACTTCCCTGGGCTTACCGACTTCTGGCTTACAGTGTTATTATAGCAGCCTTTTTTTTTTTTATTTCCCTGCAGTAGGTATGTCAAACTGACTACAACTCTGTAACTTTACAGTAGGAAAAAATCAAAATAATTTCTTTAGATGATGCTGATTCTTTTTTTTTTTTTTTTTTCCCAAAGGAGAGTTTTTTCATTTCTTTCTTGGGCAGTTTTATAACTCATTTCTCCCTATATTTATTCTTTCGATCTTTAATTGTCTAATTCCCTCATCTCTTACTGATCTCAGATGTCTGCCTTACCTGCCATTAATCCTTGGAAGGCTGAAGCAATTTATATGTTCATCTAGAGCTATTTCCCTCCTACTCTTAGAACTGGCATCCATCTGCTCCTTCTTCTTCCACATACCAGCAGAAAGCTGTCTGTTTTGCCTTTTCATGTAACTGTATTAACTGGCCTGGTGCTTTTCATTTCCAGATCTCTTCACCAAGATGACAGGTTCTGTCTTGTCAGATATATATATATATTAAAGTAAATACAATAATCTGTAAACGGGAATAAATAATCCAAAGGATATTGTTGATTAGAGAAATATACATTTTTTCAATCCAAGAGGTAATATTCAATGCTATAACAAAGTGGTTGTGTTTTAAATGATTTTCTACTTCCCTAGTCTTAATTTTACAATTTAATAGAATTTGCATTCCACAATCCTCCAACCTGAAATCATATTTAAGGAGAACTGTACATTTTGTAGAGTGGCTTAGTGTGCTTTTGAAACAACCTCACCAAAGTAAGTGATATTTCCAGAATGTGTAGATATTTCCTCCACACGACACAATTCTATTGTTTTTTAGTGAGCTGATTTCCCTCTTGGTCCCTCCAAAATGAAAAACAAAATCTGCTTGTTACTTGACTAGAAATTATGTTGATTCACTTTCGGTTTATCAATCAATGATTTATATTAAAAAAATAATTTAATGAACAAATGATGAACAATTAATAAAGTAATTAATATTTATGCTGTTATGCTGCATGTTTCTATATATAGTACATATGCGGTGTATATATATGCAGTATACATAAAATTACTTGGATCACCTGTGACAAAAAGGAGGTAAAGACAGGTGTGAGAAGTTGGAACAATTTTTGACTCAAAGCTTGTTTGGAGTCACCTACCTGAGACATAACTTTCTTATCAAGCTTTTGGAGTTAATGGTTACCATGATCACAGCAGTAAAAGGAACTTGTGTCTGGGCAACCAGGATAAATCATTTTTGTCTGTTGCTCCTTTTGGGCATTCAAGCTGACTTTAGGGGGTTTGTCTCGAAGGAGAGGACCACCATGTAGTTGATGTGCTTACCTAGCAGCCCACCATGCGACAGTCGTGTTATCAACTGTCAATTACCAAATGGAAGGGACATGTACTATGGACATGCTGTTGCACCTGACAAACAAGACATAAACGCCCCTGACAACTAAAGCAAGCCCTGATGAACCAAACAGAAGTGTCCCTGACAAGTAACTACTGCCCCTGGCAACCAAAATGGTGATGTGAAGAGGATAAAAACCCGAAGAGTTCCAAGGTAGAATGGGTACCACCTCCACCAAACTGCAGCCATTCAGGTCAACAAGACGTCGCTGACTGACTTGCTATCCCCCTATGAACCAATGAGACATCACTAGAGCCCTCGTGATGATTATTCCCACTTTATAAACCATTCACTAGGATTTCTCTCTTTACCATCTTTAACTTCCCCATCTTCCTCACATTCCTTAGCTGCTTAGAGTTTCTAATATATCTATTGGACAGTATTTGGCCATGTTTGGTGCCTTAGTCTCTCTCCAGGTATGTATACGTCAAACCATTTCCTCCAATAACTGGAGCAAAACAGCAGGTAGCCATGCTTTGCATTTACCTCAGATGGTAAGTTTGATCCTAGGAATTTTATCGATACTTATATATTTTTTATACTTTCATTTTTTTTCATTCTTTCTATGCACACATAAATGACAGCTCCTTTAATAAGATTATAAGTTGGATTTTGTTTGGTTTTGTTTTGACAACAAAACATTATGTATCCTATTGTTTCAATTTTAATCTTCCTTTTGCCCATGAGTGAATTAAGCCCTTTTCATAAATTTGTTCGTTAAGTACATAGTTAGCTAATTTATAAATGAATGATGGAAGTTAATTATGTTAACATATGATGTATTATTTACCAGATACATCTATTATCCTGTAAATATGTATTTACTAAACACAAATAGTTTCCTGAATAATTGTAATTCTCTGGATGAACAGTAGATAGCATTCATTTCCTCATTTGAGGATCTCAGATTGTCTTTTATATGAAGAGGAACATGAAATCTATTAAAATCATTTGAAATTATTGTTATTGTGAAGATATGGTTTATTATTGACATAGCTCAGCAATGAAAAATATTTATCTAATATATTTAAAATTTATATATATGTGTGTATATATTTTTTTTTAAAAAAAAGAATATATATATAACATGTTTATTGCAAAATCCCAAGACTTACCCCTGCCTTCTCTGGAAGGAACAGAGATATCAAGTGTGACTTCTCTTAAGTGTCAAGCATTTATTTGACCAAGGTACTTTTCTCTGCCCAGTGAAGTGGTGGTTCCTATGAGTTTTCTCATGTCTAATGAATGTAATTCAATTAATTGTGTCATTTACAGGAAGGCTTAGGTAGTAAAAAAAATGTTTTGAAAAAGACTGTGACTAAGCTGACTTGATAATAGTAAACAGCTTTACACATTCTGTAATATTTTCATTGTCATCTTTCTGCCCTTTTGCTTTTTCTAACCAAGCAGATGGGTGGCTTTCTTCAGTTGAACGCTTCAAACTGTGGAGAAGGTTTTTTTTCACATCAGCTCTCAAAGTACCTTTCCCCTTAACCTTTGTAAGTTATTATCTGGCCGTTACTTGTCCTCTTGACCTTTCTTTTCTTTCTTCATCCTGCACTTCCCTGCTCTGTATCTTAACTTTTGTAGCTGAGCTGCAAGGTAATGTGTTATTGGTAACATCCTGAAAACCATTTCTCATCAATATGGATCCTTTCTTTCCCATGTGGTCTTTAATCCAAGGCAGCCAGTGGCAGACAGAGAGTGAGACACTTCAGTGTAATATACATTTTATTCAATTAAAGACAAACAGAAAACACATCCGTCAGACTTTATTCTCTTTCTTCCTATCCTCTTCTTCAACTATCACAGCCTTCAGATAATACTTCTTTTCCTTATTAAGCACAGAAATTCTCCCTCACCAGATTTCATAATTGATGAGATATCTCTAAAACTTAACAATGTTATATTTTGTTATTAATGATCTGTACCACATAAAATAATGTAATTAATTATATATTCTTATATCCTGGAAAGATTCACCAATTATTTTCTTCATTATTATAACTTTCATTATTGATTTTCATTTTAGAAAATATACCAGTTAACAGATAGTCACAAGGCCACAACAAGTTACTGTTATACACTTTCAAAATTTACCTGTTTATTCATACTGCTGGATGAATAGCTTATACACATCTCCGTCTGGTAGCAACAGTAACAATTTAGCAAATAAATAAGGTTGTTTATTTCCAAATGAGTTTCAGCAAATATTGTCATCATCTAAATCCTCCAGACACGATAAGTATTACTTTTTCCTGCCATCCTAATGTTTCATCAAGTAGCATTTTTGCTGTACTCTGATGAAGTGTGAGAACTACATCAAATGGAGTTTGAAAAATTCCCATAACCTGCCTAAACTGTGATTCTAAAATGTTTTCCCTCAGTCTTTGGATCAAAACCTCGACTCTTACTTTTTTATTTTTTTGTTATTCTTGTTTGCTTCTTTGTTTGCTTTGCTGTATGAGGGAGATGTTTATTTTATAAGCATTTAAAAATTACCTGGAATATCTAATGGAAAGAACATTAAATAATAATGGTTTCTTTAAACTGTAAAGCACCGACTCCTCAGAAACTTCAGTTGTGGTCTGTGTTTGAAATGACTGATACAAGAAAATAGATTGTTGAAAACTCAGTACATAGGTTGCTTCAAAAGTAATGCCTTCTATTTGTTTCTATGGAAAATGTAACAGATACAAAGAACACAATATCACTATTTGGTAGAGCAAATTCTCAGCTGTAATACACTTCTTTTCAACATAGTCACCACCATTAGGTATTTATGTTTGCCAGCAACATACAAGACCCTACATACCACGCTCATAAAAATCTGCATGGCTATTCAGATCAAGACTTGTATTTTATGCTGGTAATGTCACTTCTGAAATACATCACCTTCTGCCTCATTGTGCGCACATCCATTGTTTGGTCTCCATAAATGTTCAATAAGCATTAATGAATATTAATGGGTGCAATTTTTTCCATATGGTGGAATTCAATTACGCACCTTTTCTTCGTAAACACTGCCATGTCAGATGCCATTTTGTCAGACTGCCCCTCTACTGCCATCTGTCACACGGCAACAAAATGTAACAGGATATTGCTGGGAAGGTTCGATCTCTACTGCCATACCACCAACATCTTCCTCTGGGATCATGGGCCAAAACAGGAAATGTTAGTTTCAGAGCTGCCCTTTATTTTTTATCAGAAATATTCATATACCCATACCAAAATTTTGCAAGTAAACTGCAAGATAATGGATATTCTTTGAAAATATTTGCTCTACAACAGTTATACACTAATTTTAACTGATTCTGCAGAATTACTTAGAATCATAGAATTTTTTTTTTTTAAACAACACTTAAAGGTCATTTGGTCCAAGTCCTCTGCAATGAACAGGGACATCTGCAGCTAATCAGGTTGCTCAGAGCCCCATCCAGCCTCACCTTGTATGTCTCCATGGACCGGGCATCCACCACCTCTCCCTGGGCAACCTGTTCCTGTGCCTCACCACCTTCATCATAAAAACTTCTTCCTTATATCCAATTTAAATCTCCCCTCCTTTAGTTTAAAATCATTTCTCCTTGTGCTATCACCACAGACCCTGCTAAAGAATCTGTCCTCTTCCTTCTTGTAGCTCACCTTTAGATACAGGAAGGTCACTATCGGGTCACCTCAGAGCCTTCTCTTCTCAAGGCTGAACAGCCCCAACTCTCTCAACCTGTCCTCGTAAGAGAGGTGTTCCATCTCTTGGATCATTTCTGTGGCCTTCTCCTGGATGCACTCCAACAGGTCAATGTTGCTCCTGTACTGAGGGTTCCACATCTAGATGCAGTACTCCAGGAGAGTTCTCACCAGAGCAGAGTAGAGAAGCATGATTACCTTCCTCTTCCTGCTGGCTCATGTCCATCTTACCACCCACCTTTACCTCCAAGTCCTTTTTGGCAGGGCTGTGCTCTATCCTTTCATCCCCCAGCTTGTACTGATAGTGGAGGCTGCCATGACCCAGGTCCAATACCTTGCACTTGGCTTTTTTGAACCTCATGAAGTTCACCTGGGCCCACTGCTCAAATCTGTCTAGGTCTCTCTACCAAGAAGATCTTTTCCAGGCTTCTGTTAGTGTATTTTCAGTATTATGTAAACATATACACAGGGAGAACTGAAAGGCAAAAGAGAAGTAGCAAACTTTAAAATGGAAATCCAAGACTTTCAGAAGCAGTATAAATTAAAAGGAAAGGTATGTTCTATAAATTTGGGACTGACTGCCATTTTGCATACAGATGTCAGTTGTCATCTGTCAACACCACAAATTGACTGATGTCCATCACCTCTGATTGACACCTGAGTTTTATAAATGTATTTCTTCATCTCAAACTGAGTTTGTGTCCATTGAGTGTAGGCAGATAAAGTTCACATCCATCTGCAAAGGAGAACTGAGTTGGAAAAATTGAATATGACTACAAAGAAAGTCAGAGAAAGATATCAAAGATGACTGTGAGGTGGTTGTATAGACCTGAAAGATTACTCATTGAATAGTATTACATTTATTAAACAATCTTTCTGGGTAAGATTGCCAAAACAATACTTAAAGAGATACAGTGAGAGCTGGATTGGGCTTACAGCCCCATTAAAAATATGTATAATAGAGAGTTTTCATGTATATCACACCTGATGCTATAATTCCAAGTACTTATCAAAATCACACATGTACTGCAACAAACAAAACAACAGCAACAACAAAACAACATAAGAAATAAAGCTGTTCCTTACAGTAGTGAGTTTATCAGTTGATTTATATATTTGGTTGTTAATTATCTTTGCCTCCCAGGAATGTGCCCATTGAGAAAGATATTTTCTTCAAGACATCCTGAGGCTAATAAGACACAAGGCACATATTATTCCATCAGAGCATTCATCAGTATATTTTCTTAATAAAATGAAAAGACACATTTCCTGAAGTATTATGAACCTCCAGGGGCTAAAGAAATCCTTGTAGAAGAATAACCAAAATTAAATTACACATCAAATATCATGATCATTCTTTGTACAGTAACTTTAATGCCAAAACAATATTAGTTCTGGCTTATATGTATTGTTAGACTTTTCAATACCATCTGAAGTAAATGGAGCTAGCAAATCACAGAGATGTAATGAGTAAAAGACATTACCCTCTCTTTAATGAATCCCACCACAACCTTTGGTAAAGTTCACAGTATTGAGTTATTTTGCCATTATTAGTTACATGACTAATGGTAATTTGTACATTGTTGAAGTCTGAGTTAGAAAGAAGGCAGATCCTGCAAGAGTTAGGGTCATTCTGAGTATCTGTTTCTTTGCCATCTTCATTAATGCGGAGTCCACCAGGACTTATAAGTAGGAGTAAATATTTTAAGCCATCCTTTGGGACTTTCGTATTCTTAGAGTTTCCTCATGCCTTTTCTGTCTGTGCTGAAAAAATCATGAGTGCAAAAGATTGCTGCAGAAGGTAGAAGTCCTTCATTCCTTTGCTGGAAGATATTTTTGCGTGTCAGTGCTATTCTCCACTGGCTATTTTAGCCAGCAAAAACGAGGACATTTATCTTCATGGCATGGAGAAAGTAACCATACAGGTAAACGATTATTTGTGCTTTATTCTTTACATAATTACGTTTTTGCAACTTACTTACTTCAGTTAGATTTCATAGAGGTGAAAGAGATCAGCTGCAGAGATTCTTACCAGATAGATTTAAGACCTGCTAAATGCTTGTAGCAAGACCTTTATATTATAAAAATGATTGAGACATCCTATATGAGTCACATCCTCACTTTCTCATTTTGTGGGTTTTATGGCAGAAATGAACACAGGGCAAGACTTTGCTTAATTTAAATAGATTTGCCCCTTTTCACTTCATTTTATATCATCTGGGTACACGTCTGCTATGCTACGTACTTCAACAGATCTGCTGGGATGAATTGTAAATGTGATGAAGAACACTTTCTTTCCTAAGATTTAACAGATTTGACAGAAAAAGATAACTTTATGTTTTCATTGCTCAATAATTGAGGTTTATTTCCTTTAAACAATGTCCACATGAAGGTCAATAATAATTAAAGTGTTCCTCATCTACTTGATTGCCTCATTAATTTTCCTGATTATTCCTGAAGGATACAGTATTTAGACACTGGTGATATTTTTCTTCTTCTGTCAAAGAAAATCCAGAGGTGTAAAAGAATATTTTGTTTTCTTTAGCTCCTTTAAAACAAGCACCATACAAATAAAATTGCTATAAAAAAACACAGCTACACAGGAAAATACTAGTTCCTAATACCATTAAAATTCATGTTATGTCTTACTTTTGGAAAGTGATAAATGAAAAAGTGATCTCCTGCAGTACTCAGCACTGGTGAGGCTGCACCTTGAGTACTGTGTTCAGTTTTGGGTCCCTCAATACAAGAAAGACATTGAAGCACAGGATTGTGTTCAGAGAAGGGCAACAAAGATGATGAGGTGTCTGGAGCACAAGTCTTTAGAGGAGCGGCTGAGGGAGTTGGCACTGTTCAGTCTGGAGGAGGTTCAGGGGTGAATATCACTCTCTACAGTTACCTGAAGGGACGTTGTGATGAGATGGAAATTGGCCTCTTCTCCTATGTAACTAGGGATAGGACTAGAGGGAATGGCCTCAAGTTGTGCCAGGGGATATTCAGGTTGGACATTAAGAAATACTTCTTCTCTGAGAGAGTGGTCAGGCACTGGAACAGGCTGCCCAGGGAGGTGG
>JANHGO010006938.1:0-20693 GCA_024606505.1 Aquila spilogaster
ATCCCACTGGGTGGGGGGGGAGTGAGTGAGCGGCTGCGTGGTGCTTAGCTGCTGGCTGGGGTTAAACCACGACAACTTCTCATCCATCTCACCTCTAAAATATTTTTCCTGGGGCAGGTGTTGGAGTATAAGCCCTACTGCCCACACTCAAAGAAAAACACATCTGAACAGTGGGCTGTGTTCCCTCATTACAGCAATTTTTCTCTAGCTCCATTGCAGCAGCTCTAGTTTCGGGGGTTTTTGTTTGGTTGGTTTTTTTAGGGGAGGGATGCAAGGAAGGAAAGAATTTCTCCAAAAGCAAAGATGATTATGTGTAGCATCAGATTTTAGGGACTACAGAGCCTGAAATTTAGGATAAGGCTACAGAAGGTAAAAACCCTGAAAAAATGGCTCTTGTGAATATTTTTCTTTCATTGGGAAGAGGAGGAAAGTAACAGAGAGTAAGTAGTAGCTAATAGAAGGAAGTGGGAGGTTTATGTTTGGAAGAAGAAAACTGACCTGACATACAAGAGTCCCAATGTGACACCAACCCAAAACTCAAATTATTCTTTAGAGGAAGAACAAACAAGAAGGGGGATACGGATTGATGTTTTTTTGATTTGTCCAAACCCACAACTTTTTGTGCTGAGAAACATGACGTTTTTCAAGCCTTTCCTAAATAACCATGTGTCAGCTTCAGGGATATCTGATTTTAAAAGAAGTAACATTCCTATGAACTATCATTAAAATAACATTTTTCCAGTTCACAAAAACTGGTAGAGAGTCTGGGCAAATGTTGGAAGCAGTCACAGGTTGAAGCAACTGAAGTATTTAATCTCTTTTTTCAAAGAGCACTGGATGGAAGGTAGCCATCTCGTGTGTGCTGCTGGACTCAAAGCCAAAGAACCTGGATCCTGTTCAGCCACAGGAAAGCTTCAGAGTCCATTGTGCTTCAGCATCAGGATTCACCAGGCAGCTGGTTGGTGTCCAGCAGGGCAGCTGGGGTCCTTTTTGGAAAGGCACCACTTGCACTTTGCTTCTTTTGAACTGTATGAATTCTTATAAAAATTCCTGTATGTAGCCACTTTTCTTCAGAAGAACTAGAAGAATTTGAGGAATATATTCATTGAAACATTGCAAAAATCTTTGTCTGTTGAGTGGAGAACATAGCAAAGATGAAGGACAACGAAAACAATTTTTTCTAAAGAGGTAACATCCACTCACATTGTTTGGGGACCCAGCACCAGCTCATATGCTGTAGTTTAGATTATGTGGAGAAGCAAATTCTTGCTTACTTAGCTATTGTGCAGATTTTAACCTGTCAGAAGAAATGACATAAAAAGCAGAAGAAAAAAGAAAATCTGACTCATTTCCATAGGGGCATTTAGTACACGAGCAGAGTCTGTTCTTTAAGCATTACTCAGCAACCTACTTTCAAAGACAAGTTTCCAAAAATCCAGCTAGAACACATCTATTGCTTTAATGGGGCCAAAGTTTTACAGCAACCTGTTTCAACACAGTTAACATTCTTTTTTATAATAAAAAAGCCTATGCTTTAAAACATACAGGGAATGCTGATAAAAGTATTCTTTAGGCTGCTGTTTCCAGCGTTCTCTAGTTCTCTGCCCAAAAAGTGACTCACTAAACAACCAACATGAGATGTTGCAAGGCACCCAACTGATTTTAGTACTGGGCACAGATGTGTATGACCAGCTATGCCTCTCTGTTTTCCCAAGCTGTAGAGCAAAGATAAGCCTGAATAGCATCATTCTGGAATAAGATACCATGCAGGCAATGGAGAAGACAGAAGTCAACTCTGCTGCTTGAGAAAACAACATTCCCCAAAGGAAACTCCAAGAAGAGTCTTCTCCTTTTAAGGAGGGGAGGTAGAAGGAAGCAACACAGAGATTAACTCCTGTCAGGTATAGGCAACACATGAGATACAAAATTGTTCGGAACAACAATTGCAGAAATAACATTTGCTGCAGGTTTTGTCTTCAAACACGTGGTGAAGAGCTTGGTTTCTTCTCAGAACTTTCCCCCATGTTTTAGTTTGCATAAACCTACAGCTTTTCAGAACACAGAGGTGAAAAACTTCCTTCAGCAAGCTTTCCCTCCCCAACTATTTCTACATCATCTGAAAGCTTACTGATAAAACAAAAATGTCAGCCTTTTAAAGCAAGCTCTCCCATCTCAAGCAAAACATCATTTCACTTTATATTAATGATGCCATTTTTTGCATTCATGTATTTAATTGAAAGCTGATGAGTGATATTCTTTAACAGTTAGAACCATCAAAACGAAAACCAAATGCAAGGAATGCAGAAGCAAGCCTGAAAATGCTATCAGAAATAAAAAATGGTTACAGCAGTCATTAAATGAAAAGGCCAGTAGAGAAATCTAGGTGTAACAAGAACAAAATACAAGCATTTCACATGACTGTCCTCATAGGAGATGAGAGTCCGATTTAAACCATTTTCCAGGATATACAGAATACAAGGGACTGAGCCTTATTTATTGTCTGCTCTACCCCAAAAGAGTCTGCACAAACTTCCCTTCTGTAATAAGGAAAATCTCAAGCCCCAACATCTGCTGTTTTGGAAACCTGACTTTCAGCAAGACTTAAATTTGCAAGGAAGACAGTTGCTGCTACAGTGCTGCTGTCTTGATGACATGCACTAGTAGAACTAGTTTGGTGGCGGTGGTGTTTTTTTGTTGTTGGTTTTTGTTTGTTTGTTTGTTTTTTTTTTAAAGATGTGCAAAGGCAGAACTTTTCTTTGATAAGCTTCTGGAGTCAGCTCAGATAAGCTGAAGGACAATACTGACAATGCTATTAAAATTTGCATCTGTTCTCCCACTGGAAAACTAGTCAGGCATAGACATGCAGTGTTCACCTACATCTGGCTACTGCATACCACAAACCCCATTTGAGAAGCCACATTCAGTTTCCACTGTAACATTGATAATGATACAGCACAAATGGTATCTGAGTAAACACTGCCCTTGAGATCAGAACCCTGTGTTTTCCAAATTACAATTATAGTATCACTCCCCTAAAACAAGGGTTGTCAAATTATATACGAGAAGAAAATAGAAACTATAATGAATAAAGACACTTTTTCCCTTGAATACTTGTCTCACTCATACAATGGCAGTGCTGCTTTTGCAAAGTAGACTAAACTAAGCAGCCTATAGATCATTGCTGCCCCCACTCCCCTTAATTATTAAAAGATTTTGTAGCAACAGCATCGTTACAGCCAGTCTCAGGACATGAGGCAAGGAAGAGTAATATGCTTGAAAAAGATGGTTCGGTCAAGTTATAAACGCAGGCAATTGTATTTGGGCCTAACAGGCTTCAAAAAGGTAGCTTTCATATAGCTTTAGGACAAACATTCTATTATCTGCTCATAAATAGACAAAGCCCATTCTTCATTAGTAAGCCTATTTTAAACTTGTGGTTTTCTTCATAACCCACACAAATGAAACTAACCTCTAATTTGTAGTTGAGCCAAATATCTTTGCTGACATCTGTATCTGAAATCCCAGTGGAACACTCTTACTGATTTTCATCCAACTGTGACAAAATGTATTCAGTGATTACACATTTTATCATCAACACAACTGATAATATATCCCAGATCTACAGAGGGAAAGACATTCCTTAGTCCTACTAATTAGAAGTGAGGTAATACATAGGTAGTTATGCTTTAGGTACTCTGGTAACTTTTGCAGTCAATTCAACATCCTCCATTCAAAAACTTAACTTCTGGCAGTAACAACTTTTTGCAGACCTGAACAGATGTTGTTAAATAAAAACTAAATTCAATCCAGCAACCTATTTCCTTGTCTTCTCAGACAGCAAGACCCACAGCAAGAACAATCATGCAAGCGAACCCCTGACAGCTAGTTTCCTAATGCCAGAACCAGCATATGATGCTGCTATGGCCGTAATACTCTAAATTAATCCTGATTGGAAAGTTTAGAAGCTACTATGTTAGCTATATGCAACTGATGGTTCCAGTTTTGTCTTTAGATGCTGAAAGTTACTTAGTTGCACTTAGCATTCTTTGCCACATATAGATCCTACCTTATGCCAGTGCTGCATTTTATTATGAATTTATATATGCACACAGAAGGAAAATGCATTAGGTAAGAGGAGTCACCCTGCTGGGTGTCACCACTGTTGCTCCTGTATTAGTTGTACTGCTTTAAGGCATGTTTTGCAAGGCTGGCAGAACTGAATCCCTAGTTCCACTGCTCTATTTAGGAAAACTGTCCCACTCCTATGTTTAGGATGGATTAAAAGCTAGCAGAAAGCTAGCAATCCCTTGTCGCCTGACCCTTCCTCTGCTGGAGTTGGGGAAAACTCACGTGCGACAGAGGCATCAGCTTTATTATTATTTTTGAACTTTTGAGCAAGCCTTCTATCAGAGAGGCTTCAGGACCTGCTCTGAGCATCCATTTACCCCTGCAACCCCGGACAGAAAACATGAGCACACTGATAAGCTGGCGCAGGTGCACTGAGGCCTGACAGAAGCTACGGCTGCGCTGCAGGCTGCCTGCCATCACAGGGATTTTACTTCTGCATTATTATTGGGCAAGACTAAGGTGGGTATTAAGACAGCCTGCCAAGACAAATTAAAGGTCTACTGGCCCTTAACAAGAAACAGTATCCCCACCCTTCACTTAGAGGTTACAGGTGACACCACACATTATGTTCACCTTGCTTTTGTCTTCTGCCTGAAGTTTAGACGCAATAAAATGTAATCACGAGCAGTCATGCATGATTTGCGACACTTGGCTCCCAGTATCAGTTGATGCCCAGTCCTGCAGCACAAAGACCAACCAGGGATCTCTTCATGCAAGTTCTGTGAACAAAAGACCGCGCTGCCTCCTTTGGCAGTGGGGACACTCGCTGCATATTGTTAGTTTGTGCGCTGCTGAGAAAACATATTGCCACCATTCAGCTGCTCAGGAACTCCAGCCACCGTGTGGGGGAATGCTATACTGAAAACCTTCACAAATTTTTGTTGGAAGCAGGCCAAATGGAGTTGTGGCTGTTACCGGGTGCAAATGCAGTGACTTTATCCCAAGGCATGCCGAGTGTTTAAGTCTTCCAAATAAATAC
Source organism: Aquila spilogaster (assembly GCA_024606505.1). Lineage (NCBI taxonomy): Eukaryota > Metazoa > Chordata > Aves > Accipitriformes > Accipitridae > Aquila > Aquila spilogaster. The sequence continues at coordinate 5,108 of JANHGO010006938.1, forward strand.
CTCCACACTCCCCTTAGGGATGACCTATCATCCCAGACCAGAAAATGCTTTCCCACCCCACCTCTGGATGAGGAAAAAGCAGACCACCTCCGCCACATTCTGTCTCCCTCCCTCCCCCTGCAATTTAAGAGTTATAGTTCTATGAAATCTGGACATACACATGGGGATCATCATCCCATGCATCATTGCCAGCTCTGGCTTTTCTAGTTTAAAAATATGAAAGATAAAGTTACTGAACGCTTCAGGGATCAGCATGTAACATTAAGTCCTCTTACTAACTGGTGTTTGGACCGTGCAGAGCCCTGATCCCTGACAATAGGGCTTCAATGATGGAAATATTGGCATTATTAATGACAGAAGCACTGCTTCTTAATGTAAACTTTGTAAGGCTGTATGGTTGAATTCCTGCAGAAATATTGGAAAGTTGTTTTCTGACCAGTTCAGTTAGGCCAGCCCCTTTTAGCAGACTCCTGACACGAAGCCGTTCAAGGGGCTTTTATTTTTTTTTAATAAAAAACCCCACACCAATTGTTTTAAGTCACCTACAATGGAACTCAGGTTTTTGTTCACTTGATACAAGCAAATACAAATGCTAACCTCATGAATAGTTAAAATTAAAAGCATTTACAAGAAAGATATCCTTTGAAATTCACAAACAGATTTGACTGAACTTTAAGATTTCAGGAGTAATATCTAAAAATAGGTAGTGTCAGCTATGCAAGAATTTAATGAGTTGTGGCCAGTATTGTGTGTTGGAGAGATCCATCCAATTTTTAAAGTGTCAGAGTTACCAGAGGAAGTGAGTACAAGTCCTTGAGATCCAAAAATCTCAGGATGATCACCTCCTCCTCTTAAGTACCACATACCTACAGGGAGAAAAAAAGAGCTCACTGTGCTGAAACAAAGAGACTAAACCACACTTGGAGATACAAGCCACGATTCAAGCACAGATTGAAAAGCCCATTTTGCAAGTCTAACAGCACGTGCCACACAGAAGATATCACTTGGAAGTACTTATTTGCTATCAATTTCTCTGCAGGCTAAGATTTTTGGTGCATATTTCACTGTACTTTCTGGCTGTACAGATCAGAGACCTGAGAACATAAAGGCCCTTCAATTACCTTACTGCTCTCAGCCTGTTAGACTCTTACAGGTATAGATACGGTTTCACCAGTACCCATTTATGCTTACTTTAATTCATTACCAAAGAAAGACTCAATATCTTCTCCTTGTAAGCCTTCCCTCACTCTTCAGACACAAAAGAAACTTTCTGTCCCATCTAAAAACTTCAGACAAGCAAAGGACAACACATTTCTCCACATTCAGCACTGGCAATCCATGGGGGAAAAAAAAAAAAAGTTGCATCAAACCCTTTTGAACAAGGTTATTAGCCATTATCAAAGTAACAGTGCCTCCAGGGATGGATTCCAGCATGTTCCCAAGTATTATCCCCCCCAGCACCACAATCCAGCAACAACACACACCTCATCTGTCAATGCTGGAAGAGAGCTGGCGAGAAAAGGGTCTCGGAGACTGTAAAAGCGATTAAACTGGAACTGAATGGAGGTAGGTAAATCACTACCATCAAAGTGCTACAGGCACATAAAGGCACACAGGTGAAGAGGCTAATAAAAATGCTCTTCTAGAAGTGAATACGGCTGAAATATACAGTTTTCAATAAGGGCTTAAAAAAAAGGAGACTCGGGAGAGGGGCTGTGAGCAGCTCTCCTCCTCCTGCCTCCTTCCACCTCCCAAAAGGCACCATAAATTGCAGTTATCCTCCCACCCCCCAAAAAACAGTATTAAAATACTTTTGCCCAGGAGACAGTGCGTTCAAGTCCCTGAAAAGTTTATGCAGGCACCCAAGTTTAACTACAGATTTTTTTTTTTCCCTCCCCCTCTGCAGATTTCCCTTCCTTTTCCAAACGGGAAAAGTCTGCAAGGAGGAGTGAGGACAGGCAGGGGAAAGAAGCAGGAATGAAAGGCGGCCCTGGCCCGCTGTGAGGGGTGTACAGGCAGGCACGCAGGCTTCGGCTCCCTACCTGGAGGGTCCATTTCAATGTAAAATATCAGCTCAGTGGAATAGGGCATCATCACTTCCCTCCAGTCCGTGTCATCGCGGTCCATATCCCACACCGTGTTGTACATCGCGACAGTCAAGTCCCGGCAGGTTATTAAATAAGAGATTGGCTTTCTCGGCTTTTAATGGAGGGGGATGCCTCACACCACTCTGTGCTGGATCCATATTCATGATCTGCACATGGCTGGTCACATGAGCACTGGCCACTGTTTTTGTGGCTTCTCCAGAGGAACAACTCTCTCTAACTTTTTTCATTAATCTGCTGCTGCTCTTTGTGCACCACCATGGCAGGTCTGGCTTTATCTTCAAGCATCTGATGGGTTGCCTTCTCATACTCATGTTGAGAAGACACCCATACCTCCAGGATCCAAGGCCTACAGTAACTCCCTGAGGTGGAGATCCTGTTACCCCACTACAGTAGCCAAAAAGAGACCAAATCCATATTTGCCCACTTCCTTGGGAATCTATGCAGAAGGTATGCAATCTCTTCACAAGGGGCAGGGATGGGGGATTGTAAAGGAGGTCATCCTGCAGGCAAGCCTGCTAGATGTTAATGGCATCCCAGCTAATTCTAGGCGTGGAGGCTGTGCAGGGGACAGGGAGCTGGGCACCTGGACTTTCAATAGCTCTGCTGTGACCGCACCAGTGGGAATCCTGGCACAATGGTGTTGTGTCCAGTCAGCTGTGTTGCAGGTGTATCCACCTCCATTGATTATTCATCTGGAAGTGGACCTACCTTCATGGGATCCAGAGCAGCAGTCATGACATTGGCCATTGCTTGAAGGCCACAGGCTCTCTTCCTCCTTCACTTGTTCTTACTCAAAGGCCTACTCCAACTCCTTGGTTACAGGAACCCAGACTCTTACCAAGTAAAAGTGGGCAGTCATCGCTTCAGGTTCTCTAGGTTCCAGTCATGATTGTATACCATGAGAGTTCTGGCAGCTCAGTGAGTGGTGGGCCAGGCAAAGAGGCTTTTATAGGGCCCAGAAAAAAGGTTGGGGCGGTGGTGACTACTGTGACATGAGGAAGCATCTGTGATGACAACTGTGCAAAAGAAATCCAGTTCTTGTTCTCTGAGGCCATTCTGTGACATGAAGTGCTCAATGTGAGAGCTGTTGAAGACTATCTGAAAAGTGTTTTCCCTGTTTGAATAAGAATACTAATGTAGATACCCTCTCTCAATGGCCAACTACACTGAGCTAAAATCATAGCGCAATGCTGATGTTTTCATTTTATTATAAAACATATTCATCAAGGACATTGCATTGAGAGAAACTGCTTTCTCGTGATTCGTGTTCAGGACTTCATTGTCCCTTTGCTTCCCATCTTTCAGCTCAGATGAGATAGTCTTTAAAAATGTATTAAAGGTTTTGTGCTTTGTAACTTGTATCTTCTTATTTTGTTCCACTTCTTAAAGCCTAACACTTAGCCTGCTCATAATTTTGAGAGACTTTCAGTGACTTAAATCAGGCTTATAGGTTCTATACCATATAACAAAAGCAATTTCGAAACTTTCCTGGTGATTTTTTCCCACTAGTACTCTCTTTCATAGTTCACATCTGACTTCCAGAGATTGTTTAATGCGTAAAAGTGTCTGCTGGCACTGTCCCCAAATGTGATAACAGGTTGAGTCATTACCAAGAATTTCAAAAGTCAAGGAAAGAAGAAGTTGCAGCTATTTGTGGAAAACTGCATACTGGTTTCCAGTGACACTGAAGAAAGTAACTGAAGAAAATGACTAAGTTCTACAATGCTGCTGAAGCAACCGGTCTTAACTGCAGGGGCACCTTCAGTTTCATGCATGTCTGTAAACCAAGTGGAAAACTTGGTCATTGTTACATTCTGTGTATATTTTATAAACCCTAATCACTAGTATGAACCCTGTTTTGGCTGCCCTGGTGTTACAGCTGTGATGTCTTGTGATAGAGGTATAAATACCACCTTCCGGGACAGTGTTCAGTTATATATAGTGCAGTTCTAGCACATACAGTGCTAACAATTGTTGCAAGAACAGGGAGATTACCTACATGCAGGACTGGCCTAAGAAGAAAGAAATCTGAAGATTGCAATTAGTTTTAAAGGTAGGTTAATAGCCAGAGCTGAAGTCACTGTTGCTGAAAACATTATATGGCCAGAGCCTGTAGGTCTACCACTGACTGTCATTATGACAGGTGTATCCATCACACCAGTAATGCTATCTCTTAGTCTGAGACAAGCAAAATAAATAAATAAATAAATAAATAGAAAAAAAAAAATGCATAGGGAGGCTGATAACAGATCTATAATAAAATAATTTTGTTGAAAGTTTTTGTTTTCATTCAAAGATGTTCCAAGATTGGAGCCAAAAACTAAAAAACTTTGGAGAAACTGAGGCACCAGATGAAGAACTGAGAACTGAGAACTCCGTACAGAGTATCTTTTCTTGTGGCTTCCTTAGAATAGATCTTAGTAGCAGGGCAATCTCCTTCTAGCTAGTCAAAGAAGTCAGGTACATGGATCATTAAGGGACAACTGAGGAGGGAGAGAAGCCTGTTAGATATGTGTTGTTTCTTTCATAGGGTGAATAAAGGAGGATAATGAAGGTTAAGGTGCTTGAGGAGAGAAATGAAGGTACGAGAATGGGCAAGCCTTCTATCAGAACAGAAATGAGGGAGTTTGGTGAGAGGATATGAGAGAGAATAGGGCTACCAAAAGGGTATCAACCTGGGAAATAGAGTCATTCAAGATAGGAGTAGGTTAAAGCTCATTTATGAGTAAATACAGACATCACAGGAACAAATTGGCACCACAGGAAAAGAGAATACAGCTTTTCCTTTGTGGAAATACTGGCCTAGAGTACTCTACCAGTCTTCTCTGTTGGTTTTGTTTTTTTTTTTTTGTCTTTTACTATAAATAAATTTGTGGCATATGAGATGTACCTTAATCAAGAGATCTAATTTAAAATCAAGAATGGCCATTGTGAAGGGAAGAGGGAATAGTGTGTTCCTTGAGTGTGTATTGTTGACTGTGTCACAGGACTGTGTCTTGTGGTTTTGTTGCAGAGGTAGTGCATTTACTGCATGAGGTAGTAGGTAAGGCAGATTAAAAAGAGCTTAGGGCTTCTCTGGGTAGCTGTAATTGTTTTTGAAGGTGGCCACTTATAATGTGGAAACTTCATAGCTTCCACTCCATGGGTGGAGTGAGAATGTTACTATTCAGTACTATAGACTTGAGTTTAATATTTAATGTCCATTTTTCCTCAGCTGGTTCCTTTAAAGTTCGTTGGCCCTCCAGTAGTGTTGATTGGTCATCTGCTGTGGATCTTTCAGGGACATCCAAATTCAAACAGAAATACATGGCTGTGAAGTTGTGCTGGCCAGCCAAGGCGCAAGTGCTGCATTAGACAAAGACAACTTTTTTTCAGTTCATTGCAGTTCCTCCTTTCCTGAGGAGTTGTGGAGCATCTAATAAGAATCACCCTAGAAGTCCCTAATGTTATAGTGGTTGTGTTCAAAACTTTGTAAACTCTCATCGTTGGTATCAGAAACCGACTGAGTTAAGTGGCACAGAATAGATAGCTTTAATTTCCTTGAGGCATTCTTGATTGTACTGCAACTTTACACTCAAGCAATTCAAGTAATTCAAGCAATGTAATCTTGACTGTTTTTGTAGCTACTTACATTTGTGACTTATTCAGATGGTTTCTTTCCCAGGTAGTGAACAAGATTTTGACTGAGAGACAAAATGCTGTCTAGGACTCTTCAGAATCACATTTCTGCAACAGTGTGGCAGTTCTTTGAAATCTGAGTCATGTAATCTGATTCAAAGTTTCACTGATGAACTTCCTCTTACTACTTGCTATCTTTCCACCCCAACATATACCTGTGCTTGCATGCCAAGTGACCTATCGCTGCAAGTATTATGTATTATAAGCAGTCAAGACCCATTTTTGAGCAAAACTACAAAGACTGAGCTTGCCTCCCTAGTGTTTCTTTCTTATTTTTCTTCTTTCTTTTTTTGTCTTTTTTGTTTGTTTTTTATTAATTAAATTCATATGAGCTCACCAAAAACAATTGTGAATCAAGGTGCTGCAATTCTACCTGTAACTTTTTTTCCACAAAATTACAGTGGTTATTGCAAATCAGGAAATCTGCAGTATCAAGATTTGTTTGTAAGGAACTGAAGAATAGGACAAAAAGATAAATTTGCCAAACATATCTTATTATTCTACCAATATACAGTTGTTTCTAATAATTAGGTTTGGAACTTTCTCATTTTACAAATTACTTGCACGTTTGGTACTGACAATTGACAATACTGTGTTCAGGGATAAAATGCATTGTCTTTGCTCTAGCAAGATAAACCATTAGATGCAGCTGAGCCTCCTTGTGTATAAACAAATAGTGGAAATTTTTCACTGTACGTATGAATAAGCTTTTTCATACTGGTTTATCATGAACATTTTTTTCTTCATAGCTGATGAAGAATGTCCACCAGCCCAAGTACCAGTAAGTTATTCAGGGAACTACAGGCCTGGCAGCCTGACTTCAGTGCCAGGTAAGGTTATCGAGCAGATAATCTTGAGGGAGATCACATGGCATGTGTGGGACAACTGAAGCATCAGGCCTAGCCAGCGTGGGTTTATCAGAGGCAGGTTCTGCTTGACCAACCTGATCTCCTTCTATGATCGAGTGACTGGCCTGGCAGATGAGGGAAAGGCTGTTGGTGTAGTCTACCTAGACTTCAGCAAAGCCTTTAAACTGTCTCCCACAGTATTCTCCTGGAGAAGCTGGCAGCCCATGGCTTGGACAGGTACACTCATTGCTGGGTAAAAAACTGGCTGGAGGGCCAGACCCAGAGAGTGGTGGTGAATGAAGTTAAATCCAGCTGGCAACCAGTCATGAGTGGTGTTCCCCAGAGGTTGGTACTGGGGCCTGTCCTGTTCAATATCTTTATTGATGACCAGGATGAGGGCATTGAGTGTTCCTCAGTAAGTCTGCAGATGACACCAAGTTGGCAGGAAGTGTTGATCTGCCTGGGGGTAGGAGGGCCCTACAGAGCAATCTGGGCAAACTGGATCGCTGGGCTGAGGCCAATGGGATGAAGTTCAATTAGGCCAAATGCTGGGTCCTGCACTTTGGCTGCAAGAACCCCAGGCAACTCTACAGACTTGGGGCAGAGTGTCTGGAAGACTGTGCAGAGGAAATGGATCTGGGGATTGTTGGTTGACACTTGGCTGAGCATGAGTCAGCAGTGTGCCCAGATGGCCAATGGCATCCTGGGTTGTATCAGAAATAGTGTTGCCAGCAGGAGCAGAGAGATGATCACTGCTCTGTACTCAGCACTGGTGAGGCTGCACCTCGAGTACTGTGCTCAGTTTTGGGCCCTTCACTACAAGAAAGACATCAGGGCCATGGACTGTGTCCAGAGAAGGGCAAGGAAGCTGGTGAGGAGTCTGGAGTCAATTTATATGGGAATGGCTGAGGGAACTGGGATTATTTAGTCTGGAGAAGAGGAGGCTCAGGGGTGACCTTATCACTCTCTACAACTATCTGAAGGGAGGTTGCAGTGAGGTGAGAGTTGGCCTCTTCTCCATGTAGGATTAGAAGGAGTGGCCTCAAGTTGCGCCAGGGGAGGTTCAGGTTGGATGTTAGGAAATACTTCTTTTCTGAGAGAGTGGTCAGGCACTGAAACAGGCTACCCAGGGAGGTGGTGGAATCACTATCCCTGGAGGTGTTCAAGAAACATTTAGATGTTGTACAGAGGGACACGATTTAGTGGGAAATACTGGTGACAGGTGGACAGTTGGACTGAATGATCTCAGAAGTCTTTTCCAACCTTGGTGATTGTATGATTCTAAATGTGTGCCTGAGCATCCTGCACTGGTGAAACCTGCAAAGAAGCCTGTACCAATTTTGCTAGAAAGAAAAATAAGAAATTAAAAAAAAAAAAAAAGAGGAATTCAGTTAACCAAATTATTTTTCCTTTAAATATCTTCTCATGACGAAGGTTGGAGATGGTTTTGAATACATATTTGTTAATTTGTCAGAGGCTTTCCTTCTTCAAACTGTCAACCATAGTATCTGCAGACAGTTATTAATTACTGGTTATTCAGACCTATCTTCACCCATCTGTCTCTCCTAAGGTATTCTGACACCTTCTCAAACCAGAGGCAAGAAGACAGAACAGTAAATTCACATTGCAGAGGACTTTGAAAATCAACAACTTTGTTTTAATTCCAAACTACAGTAAAACGTAATAGCTAAGCTCTCCACAGAACAGAAATCTGAAAAATGTAGGCTTGCTGATTTCAGCAAACTAAGGAAGTGCAGGCTTCCAGTTTCAAAAACTTCTGGGTTTGCCATAGAACCTGAGGCATGTTTGCTTCCTTTTTGCCCATGTATACTCAAGAGGTAAGATGGGGGGCATCTGTGATTCTCTTATTTCTAGTGGGGCAACGAATAAAAAAATCCTGGAGTCCCCTTCTCAAGAGTGCTGCCAATATCTGGAGGACTCTTGGTATTCCTGGAAATACTAAGAAAATTCCTGGAAAAAAAGAAAAACAAAAGTGCTTAATAGAGCTGTCAGAAGGCCAAGATACCAGAAGCAGTCCCACAGTCTGTCTGCTGAACTTCTGAGGAACAGAATGAGTAAAACAGCAAAAATTCATATGGAATTCTGAAGGAAAAGTGCCTCTTGTCCTTGACTGAAAATATACAACTGTAATTGTAGATGAGGAAAAGCAAACAAAAAGGTGGACTAGATAACAAGAGCTGAACACCCCTGGGGAGTGCTGTCAGGAGTGATTGACTGTCACCAGTTAAACAGAGCTGATGCAAATCACTGAGAATATCTCCCTCTTGGTGACACACAGTTACATCAGATCTACACTAGCTTAAAACAGTCTCATAGCTGCAGTATACCTTGATCTTCCTGTTCCTAAGCTCTGAAATGCTTTCTGAGTCATCTGAGAGTTGTTCACAGAACCCACAGATATCAAAAACTGAAGATAGACCTGAACCATAATGTGTCTGAACTGAAGCGTTGGCTCAAATTCTCACTTATGAGTAATCAACATAGAAAACAAGTAATATCTTTTGTAAAAATATTTAACTAAAAAGCCTGTGCAATGCCAAGAAAACTTTTCAACTTTTTTTTTTATTACTGTTATTTTTTTTAAAGCCACCTTGTTTGCCTACCGGTCTGAAAGAACCAAAAAAAACAAGATATATAGCATCATTTCTGTGGGCAGCAGTTTGGTGTTTTTCCTCAAGGTACAACTGTGCATATGTGTTGGAGAGTGAAATGAGTGTCTTTTTTTTTCTTCTTAGAGAGCTAAATGTTTTCACTTAAAGAGTGGTGTATTGCAAGACTCACCTGCATTTATTTTGCTGAAGATTCTTAACATTTAAAGGCACCTTGAAATGTTTTAAGAGAGCTCTAAAAATATCAGTTAAGTTCTGCTAATGTGCGATAGTTTGGTATGAAGGTTTTAGTAGTCATCCTCCCAGCAGGCATTTTGTATAGAAGAAAACCTGTTTAGAGAGCAGATTGAGTTACCTGCTATACACACTGACTCTTCACAGCTAGACACAGCAGCAGATCAAGCCCTCTTGGAAGAATAACATCAGATTAGAGAAGAAAACTGTAAACTGGAAATGCTGGACAGAGTAAAGGCAAGAAGTTAAATCTGGAAAGGTAAAGTCTTGTGAGTTCTTTCTGAAAATGTGTCTTTACTCCTGGGTGTGACTTCTTTAAAAACCACTTCTGCTTCTCCTAAGAGATGAGTACATGTAACAACCACAGCTATTTACATCTCATGCTATTAGCCTCTTCTGGAAAGGTTACAGGAGCCTTCTTTCTAACTGAGTGGACCTTTTGGCCTGCAGAATCAATGTTTCAGGTTGTTCCCTCAAATTTCTCTATGGTTGTTTATATGTTGTTTTCTATCGTAAAACATTGTTCATGATTGTCAGCAGCAGTAGCCTTGGGGTAGTTCTGTATTTGTCCCAGGTTTTCACAACACTGTAACATTAGAAGTGTTACAAGAACATTCTATATCCACCTGCAGCATGTGGACCCTTCTATTGATTTCAGGTCAACCTAACTTAAAGGTTACTGTTCACTTTAGAAAGTATCCTCTGAATTCAGCTGTAACTATGTGTTTAAGCAAAACTTACAAGCAACTGTCCCCCAAGATTCTCTTCATGTTTGTTGTGGGTATACAGAACTACTTCTTAGGAGCTCCTACCAAGTGGTATATTGGGAAATCCTTCATGGAACTGTTCGTTTAGATAGAATTATTTTGAAAACCTATTACCTATGTCTATAGTAGTGTTGGTTTGAACAGAGACTTCCAGATACTGGGTTACACAAATTGCTCAAGCTAATGGCATAGTTGGCTAAACTGGCAAAATGAGGCTGTTGCAGGTGATTTAATTCTGTAATTAGCTTTTCCCTGCTTTTCACACATCACAGCTCTGATTCACTTATATTCACAAGAAAGTATGAACAGGCCTTTTGGAAAATGGAACCTCTCGATTACTACAACAGAAAAAAAAAAGAGAGAGAGAGAAAATTATTGAGAAAAAAAAATGTAGAAATTGTTTATTAAAACAAGCAATGAGATGGAACTGCTTTTGGTGGTATTCAACAGAAGTTGTTTGTGCATTCCCAGGATAACAGATACTTCTGTGTATTCTTACCAAGGGCAATGGCTCTCTCAAAAGCAGTAATATAGATGTAAACCTATCCCTGTGCCAGGAAGAGTATATCATAACAGGAAATAACTTAATCTGGTCACACTTTTATAAGAAAGGATGATTTTGCAGCCTTTTTTTTTCTGCTAGGTCACAGTAAAAAACAGCCAGTTAGAAAAAAATGAATGTTTTTATAGGTATTCTGACTTAGATCACCTATGCTTTTATGGCAAGAAATAGAGACATTAATCCCATAGGGCCCATTTTGTGGGGAGTGTTCCATACTAATGAGTTTTCACCCTCTTGCCTGTACACGTATATAGCATGATAAGCCAGATAAATATGTCTGCTTTCTAAATCTATTTTCCACTAAATAAAACCTAGTAGCAAAAAATGGATTTTTCTAACAAGACCATAAAACTTCAATGGCACCATTGTGCTAGAGTCAAACATATACTAGTGAGGCTGGCTCCAACAGAGCTCCTGAGGAAGATGTAACTTCACCCTGTAGCAGAGCTGGCTACAGAGGAGAGCTGTAGGCTGCACCTCGCTTGGTTAGTTCAAGGAGATGACTGTTAATGATACAACAGTGGTCTCAATTCTAATCCCATTGTGCTTTCCAAACTGGCAGCTGCGTGGACAGTGGAATCCAGCTCTGAGTGTTCTGGGTTCACCTTCACTGCTGAAAGAGCAACCTTTTAGTTAAGGGTCAAGATTAAATATTTCTGCAGTGTCATTAGTTATGGTAGAGTGTAGTTCAAGCTTGTGCGAAGGTCAGCATGGGACAAAGGGACTGTTTGAACTGCCTGAAAACTGTTGGCAGTGTTTTTAGCCTTTGTGTAGCGAGAGCTGTCTGAAAAAGTGAGACTCCTTATCTGGGCTAAAGGCTGGCTAGAAGTACTTGTACAGCACAAGCTGGCTAAGCATCACTGAGAGTCTGGGGTGAGTACATTGCCTCTTTATTATAAACACAACTACTGCAAACTCTTTGTTTTCCTTCATTTCAAGTGAATCACCCTCATTTTTTTCTGCTTATAACACAGATCCAGAACAAGGACAAAAATACCGCAGAGACAAAGAGAGAAGGAGAATCATCCTGAATCCCATCTACCAAAAGCACAGGTATGACAATTAACAGGAAATGATATGGGCTTCTTTCCTGACTTCTTCTGCAAGGGGAATCACCTGCACCCTGCTTATGATTGTCCTTAGAAATTCCTGTAATTTCCAGCCTATCTATATGAATGATAGTTCCCAGACTGAAAAGACCACTAGTCTCATCAGATCTGGTCATCCCACAGCCATAGATGACTGCATGTAACAGACATGTGGACATTTTAAGTACTCAGAAGGGCAGTTGTTTGGGGTTACTATAGATGCAAGAAAGGAACTTAGCCCCAGGCTCTGACTCCTGGCTCACAGACTTACGTAGGCTTTATCCAACAAAGCAGAAAAAGGCTGGAGGTACACCAATGCCTCTAGCATAGTCTACTTTGGGGAACTCCCAAAAATGAAGAGTGCAAGTGAGTTCCCAATAAATCAAAAAGGGATGTTTTCTCTAGCAAAACTTAAGGCAATGGCTACCAGACATGAAGGTGATATTAATGAGGTGGAATTCTTTAGGAAAGTGGACACAAAAAGCAGAAAATGAGATTTTGCAACCAGAAGAACTGTAGCACGTGGGGACTTGGATGGTCTGAACCATGGCCAAGCTGGTTTGTGTGGTGAGATTTTGCTTTAAAAAGTCCATAAAATATTTTCTTTATACATCAGCACTTCACATCGTACCAGTTCTTTCAGTGCTTCACAACGAATGTGAGGCTTTTAGAAAAAGGCATCAACAAGTTTCTAGGTTTGTGTATGGAAAGGAATTCATTACATTCACAGCCAGTTTGTACTGCGTTGTTCTCATGCCAGCATTGTTTAGCTCCTCTCACGAGACATTCTCCATGTAATCCTTCTCTTCATCTTTTCCAGAGCTGTTTTCTTCTCTAGTGTGTGAGCCCATATCTTATGCTATGTCCTGAGGGAAACAACGAAGTTTTGTACAACTGCATCAGGGCTTCTCTACCTTTAGTAAACTATGTCTTTCCTGAGGCATGTTTTCCTTTTCTGTGAATGGCTAAAGATTTACATATTATTTCAATAGCCTGTTCAATAACCTATCTCACTGACTTTGGCAAATCTGGCCTTAATCCTATGCTCCTTGATCTCTATGCCACAGCTGTCTTCGCTGTTCAGCACTGTTTGATATTTGTGACTCCTAAGAACTTCTCTGTTGTTGTTTTTTTCTACTTACTCAGGCCTAGAGTGCTTCCCAGTATTTTTTCTCTTGCTCTGAGTATATGCATAGGGTAGTTTTTATACCTTTAATTAGGTATTTTCTAAGCTCCCTCCACCTTCAAGTCTTTCAGCTCTTCAGTCCACTTAAATTCACTGCTAAATTTCCTGAATTTGACCAAGTTTGCCCTTCTGAAGTTGAAAAAAGTAACTACTAACCTACATGGAAGGGGTTGGGAATGTGGGGTTGCAGGGGGGATATAGGGGTGCAGAGGGGGTGTTTGGGGGTGCGGGGGGGGTGTTGAGGGTCAGGGCCTGACTTGGGGTGTCCCGTTCCCCCCCCTCCCCAGGCCTGGCCCCCGCGCAGCACCTCATCCGGGTGGAGGGGAACCCCCAGGCTCGTTACCACGATGATGAGACCACCAAGCGACACAGCGTGGCCGTGCCCTACGAGCCCCCTGAGGTAACACCCCCCCCAAAACCCCGGACCCCCATAGCTCCCCAGGACCCCAAATAGCCTTCCTGGGACCCCCCCGATCCTCCCACAGACACCCAATAACACCCCAAGGACCCCCAAATAGCCCCTGGGACCCCCAAATACCCCCCCCCAAAATTCCATGGTCACCAAATACCCACCTAGCACCCTTAAATACCGCCCAGGGACCCCAAATACCCTCAGGTACCCCCAAATATTTGTCAAGACAACTGAACATCACCGAAGTACTTTCAAATATTATTCAAGATAAGTAAGTACTTCTAATGAACCGTGAATCCCCCCAGCTAGCCCCAAGTGTTTGACAAGATAATTAAATGCTTTTCAGAGGCTCAAAATATCTGCAGGTACCCAAAAATATTTTTAAAGACAACTAAGTATTTCTCAGGGACCCCAAATATCGCTCAGGTACTCCTAAATATCTGTCATGACAGCTAAATACCCGTCAGCAATCCTAAATACATCCCAGTTACCCCACCACCCCCAAATATCTCCCCGGGATCCTTAAATATCCTCCCCAATCCCCAAATATTTTTCCTGGGACCCCCGAATACCCTCCAGGAGTCCCAAATACTCCTCCGATACCTCTAAAAAGATGTCTGAAATACTTAAGAGCAATTTAGGTATCCCAAATACACTCCCAGCCCCCCCCAAATAATTCTTTGGGATTTCTAAATATTTTACTTTCTAGGTCACTGAAAGGTAGTATTAGCACCCCAACTGCTCCCTCAGACCACAAATACTTTCTGAGACCCCCAAATATCCCCCCAGGACCCCCCCAAATGCCCCACAGGGACCCCAATACCTCTCCAGGGACCCCAGAATGTCTCTTGACTCTCTTAAACACTTTCCTAGACCCTGAAATACTTTCACAGGGCCCCCCTTAAATGCCCCCCAGGGACCCCAGTACCTCTCCAGGAACCCCAGTACTTCTCTTGGGACTCCTAAATACTTTTCTAGACCCCAGAACGCTTTCACAGGACACCCCCCCCCAAATACACCCCATGGATGCCAATACGTTTTCTGGGACCCCAATACTTTGTTTCCAACACTTAAATATTTTTCTAGACCCCAAAACACTTCTCCTGAGGCCCCAATACCTTCCTTGGAACTCCAATATTTGTTTTGGGAGTCCTAAATACATTTCTAGACCCCAAAGCGCTCCTCCAGGGTCCCCCCTAAATGTCCCCCAGGGATCCCAATACTTCTTCGGAGACCCCCCATACCTCTCCTGGGATTCCTAAATACTTTGTAGACCCCAAAACACTCCCCCAGAGCCCCCCCCAAATGCCCCCCAGGGACCCCAATACCTGTTCCGGGAGGTATACTCGCTCTGTGACCCCCAAATACTTCTCTAGACCCCAAAATACTTGTCCAGGATCCTCCCTAAATGCTCCTGAGAGATCTCAATACTTTTCTTGGGGCAGCTAAATTGTTTTCTGGACCGCAAAATGCTCCCCTAGGCTACCCCCTAAATACACCCCATAGACTCCAATATCTTTGCATGGACCCCAATTCGTCCTTTGGGACCCCAGTACTTCATCTCGGACCCCTAAATATTTCTTTAGACCCAAAAGTGCTTCTGCAGGACACTCCCTAAATGCCACCCAGGGACCCCAATACCTCCCCAGGGACCCCAAAACTTCCCGTGGGACCACACATAGCCCCGTGGGGAGGGCTGGGGGGGGGAATTTGAGGTGCTGGGGGGGTTTGGGGGTGCCTCCTTCCCTGTAACAACGTGTCGCCGTCCCCGTCCCAGGTGGGGTCCGACTGTACCACCGTCCTTTACAACTTCATGTGCAACAGCTCGTGCATGGGGGGCATGAACAGGCGCCCGATTTTGGCCATCCTCACGCTGGAGGGTCCGGGGTGAGCCGAACACCGGGGTCGTGTCTGTACCCCCCCCCAAATACCTGGGTCCCCCCCACCCCAGATGTCTGGGTCCCCCCTGCCCCGAACACCGGGGTCCCTTGGGAGGGGGCTGTCTGGGACCCTTCTGGATACCTGGGTCCCTGGATGGGGGGGGGTATTGCTGGGGTGGGGGGGGTCCCTGGG
>JANHGO010006939.1:0-20691 GCA_024606505.1 Aquila spilogaster
AAGAAAAGGAGGTCTGCTGCAAAGTGATTTTATGCGGGGTAGTTAAAAGGAACGGTGCCGGGGCGGGGCGGCGGGCGCGGAGCGGAGCGGAGCGGAGCAGCGGCGGCGGCAGCAGCAGCATGGAGCGGGGGCTGCGCGTCTTCGGGGACCCCAAGGTGAGGGGGCGGCGCTGCTGGAGGAGCCGGGGCGTGCACCGGGGCTGAGGTGCTGTGCTCCCGGCGCTGGGAGCCGGGGCACGCACCGGGGCTGGGAACCGGAGCATGCACCGGGTCTGGGTTGCCGCGCACCGGGTCGTGCACCGGAGCCGAGCCGCCGCACGTGCAGCCGGGGTGAGAGCCGAGGCGCGCCCCGGTGCTGAGGCGACGCGCAGCGGGGTGGGAGCTGGGGCACGGCGGCTAAGCCGTGAGGCTGTGCCCTGAGGCGTCACTCGGCGGTACCAGCCGGGGTCTGCGCCGCCCCGGCCCGGTGTTCCCCGCAGGGACACGCAGGAGCTGCCCCGAGTGTCCCGGGCATCCCGCACGCCCCGCCGCCGGAGCGGTGCTGGTCCCGGCTCCCACCCGCGGGGACATCCCAGCGCCCAGCCAGGGTCACTCCGCTCCTCCGGGCTGGAGATGTGCTGGTAGCCGGGCTGGGCATAAGGCAAGCCCTGAAGTGTCCAGCACTCCAACCGTTGCCTTGGTCTACTAAAACAAACCTTTTCTCTTGTTTGTTCTCTTTTGGGGTATTTTTTTGTTTGGGGGTTGGTTTTGGGGGTTTGGTGCATTTTTTTGGTGTGTTGGTTTTTTTTTTCTTAAGCATTTAGTTCAGTTATTCCTCAGATAGCTGAGATACCATCTTGGTGACTGCTGTCAGATGGCGCTCCGGTCTTTTGCTCTCACCATGTGCTGTATAAATACATCTCAAGTAGGACCATACAGTAATGTGTTTGTTAATCAGATTATAAAAACCATTGAGAATGAAGAAGATGAAACAGATGTGGTTAGCAATAACTCTGTATCTTGCTGCCTGCGCTGCAAGACAGCTCAGCTCTTAGGTTGTGGTCTGGGTGAGCCGACTTACAGGGAGCAGGTTTTCTCTGCCTGGCTGCCTTTGGGCTCTGGCGCTGACTACCAGGCAGGGTTAGGCTCTTGGTGGGCAGTGAGGGGCCGGCACAGGGGAGACCAAGAACAGTGATGTGAGGGTCGCAGTGGTCCCGCTCTGGGAGAACCCAAGTGGTGGCAACTGCATGCGGCTTTTCCAGGGAAGAAGATTGCCTCCAAAAACCCAAAAGGGTTTTTTTTTGCTACTGTTTGCATTCCCTACCACTCCCAAACCGTTTATCTCTCAGTTTGAGCTCGCACCAGGGAAGTCTAGCGTACTTGGAAAAGCCCGTGTGCACGTGTCTGATTGATGTTTCGTTCCATCACTACACGAGGTTTCCCTCTTGAGGAAGGTGACCCATGCAATAGCAGGCAAACCTCGATACCGAAATCCAGGGAGCGTTGACATCTGCTAATGGTTAAAGCCTTTTTAAGGCTACTTCAATCTTGGGAGCTGTTGGCATTTCATCAGCTCCACTAAAAACAAAACTGTTGATTCACCCCAGTGATTTTAAACTTTTGGCTGAGAGAAGCAAGTTAAATTCTTCTTTCACATAGGCTTCTTCCTACTTTTGCAGTGTGTGGGGGAGTGAGATGCTGAAGAGAGAGACCTAGGAAAAACCATGCAGGGTTTGACTGCTAAGATCAGGCTTCTGTTGTTTGGTTGCCGGCAATTACGAGACTGGTTTTCCTGAGTCAGGCAGTCCCTTTCAGTCCTGTGAACCTGCTAAGTCAGGCTTGGGGAAAAAAAAAATGGGTCTGAAGTCAGTTAATGAGCCCTATTCATTCCCCTGGACCCTCTGCCATTGGGAGCGGTCAGTTTTGTGTTTTAGAGACGTTTCTGGTAACTGGAGCAGCTTTGAGCTCCAGCTGAATGCGGGGCCGGGGCTGCCTCCACGTTTTTCAGGAACTCGCTGACTCCCAGCAACTGCAGCAGATGAACAGGGAGCTGCTGGGGCTGCCGGAGGGCAACTTTGAACCCTGCTTATCGTAGGCCATAAAAGGACAGAAAAGACTGCTGTTCCTTGGATGCCGACCATCAGCCTCTTCCCTCTCTGCTCCACAACCAGAGTAGAGACCGTGTCCTCGCTCACTGCTGGCTCCTCTCCCCGCAGGCCAGCCCCAGCTCGGGAGCTTCGGGATAGGTGGCTCTCTTCTCCTGCGGCTCCTGTGTGCCTTGAGCTGTGTTGTGGGGAGCAGGATGGGAATGGGGGCTTCTGGGGTCAGGCCCGCACCCTCCCAGTAGCTGGTGTAGCTCTGCTGCTGGATGCTTCTTTACAAAATAAGCATCAAGTAACACTGGGCAGGGGTCCTGCAAGCCCTCCCGGGGCACGCTGTGTGTGTCACGGTGTTTCGGGACCTGTCCCTATCCAAAGGGAGACAGGTATCTCCAATGTGCCCTTCGTACCTGGGAATTGGGAGATGGCCAGAACTGGCTGTAGCTGCATGTGTCCTGTCAATGGTTAGGAGAGAGCCTGGTGACCAAATCTGGATGGCACCAAAGGTGCCAGCTCTGCTGTGCTGGCTGTACCTGGGGAGGTTTGGGTGGGCGTTCCTGCTCCCTGTAACACTGCAGCCTCCCCCTGCTTGAGACAGACCTGCCCATCTGTGCTGAGCTGATAATACAGGCATGTGCCTTGGGTGCGGAACTTAAAAAAAAAAAAAAAAAAAAAAAAAAAAGTGATCCTTATTGTAGGCAGTGCAAGTGCACGAGGGTGTGCCGAGGATGATTTTTTTCTTTGGCTCACCCGCTTCTTGCACGCAACCTGACCCCTGACCTGCTTGGCATGGGTCAAAGCCTGGTGCTGCCGAGGCTGCATTGAGCTCAGCTGTACCTTACACAGTGAAGTGCGTACTCATTCCTTCAGTAATGTGGTGCAGGCACACTCTTGGATAACCTTCCCGGATCCACTTGTCAAACGCGATGGCAGTAAGAGGCTGGCTTGGTGCTGCACGAAGCGCAAGGACTCTGTTTATTGCCTCGTTCCAGCCGTGTGCAGGTGTGAAGTCTGCGATGGCTCGGAGAGGGATGTTGCCCTGCCGCCCCGTGGGAGCCGTCCCTGCAGGAGGGTGACACAGAGCCACCATCACCTATTAACAGCACCAGGAGCCTCATACCGAGGTCGGTGGAGGTTGAGTAGTTGGTGCCAGGAGGAATGGTACTAAACGCTGCTCAGCACAGGAGCATCCTCCTCCTCCTCAACCAAACCCACGTATCGTACGAATGTTTCTCTAGAAAGCACGAGTATATCTTGCAATAGAGCAGTGTGTCGTGTGGGCCTTGTAGTCTCTCACGTTTCTCTTTTAAAGGCTCAAGCCTTAAAGCATACGGCAGATTTGTCTCCAGAACGCACTTCTGGGTGTCGTCAGGTTTGAGCATAATACTGTGCCCCTTCCACTTCACATCCCTCTTGATCTGCTCTCACCTCTTCCTTCTAAATGTGCGTTTGTGGTGAGTTTATGATGAGGATAATTTTGCTCCTGACAGTGTGCTTTCTTTGGGGAACATAGTTCATTCTTTTTGCAGTGATTGGCATTTGTCTTATCTCATGTTGAATTTTGCTCTCTATTAACATTTTCCTGCCATGTGTGTCTAACAATTGACAAATGACAGCTGTAATCACTCTGTTTTTCAGTTATTGAGATCAATAGAGTGAACTTTAAATTATCACCTTTTAATGTGCTGATAAATAATCCTGGGCAAAGTCACTGCTAAGGATTTTAAAATGATGCAACTTCAGCAGCTGCCTGGATTATCTATTAACATCTGCTGGAAACCATCAAAATAAGAGGTGAGGTTGGTGTTACTTTTACCGTGGTGTTAGGGCTGACTTTGTTCATTATATATATTGAAAAAAAGATCCTGAAACCACCTAATACGGAAATTCTCTCAAGTGCCTTAGCTTGGATGGTACTTTTTATGCCACATAATGGGCAAACTGAGCAGTTAACTGCTCTGCCATGGTCCGCTGAGCAAACCGTAGAGTAATAGAGAAATTCTGTTGGGTTGACTGTAGCTGAAAATACTTAGAACGTTGGGTTAAATTTTTCCTCTTAATTTCACTAATTGAAAATAATCAGACTTGATCTTTGAATGGAACATACTTGTTTGCAGTATCTCATTTTGTGTTTGAATTTATTTTTGAAGCTTATTAAGTTCCAAAGAAAACATTACAATATTTTCAGAAGAGAAAAGTCAAGCCAGAGCCCTTAAAACTTCTCCTTTTTTAAAGTCTGAACCAACTTGCTGATATCTGTGCTAATGAGTCACGTGCCTATGTTTCTGCATAAAAATGGAAAGCGCTCAGTTTGCTCCGACAGCCTTGTTGGATGTTGTCTGTGCTGAGGATGCACAATTTATGGCCAGTTACATCTTTTGAACTCTTCCCTCTGGATTTTGATAACTCTTTAGTGAAACTCAGAGACTTTATTGAATCGCACTGTGGTTTTTTTTTGATGCGCTGGCCAGTGGTCAGTGAACTCACTCCCAACTGCAGTGCTGAGGAGGTGCAGGAGCAGGGCTGAAGGGTGGCTACACAAAGGTGTTCCTGAGGGTCCTTGCTGCAGCTGGGGAAAGAGAAGAGCTCCTGCCCCAGGAAAGCATTTGAGAGCTCTGCTGCTTTCTCCTTCTTCATCAGAGCAAACGTTACCACATCCAGCTTTGCTGTGAAAAAGGAAGGCATCGCTGGTTCTGGCGTGGCTGAAGGCTCCTCTCTGGTGCTGGTGCAGCCTGTGGTGCCATTGGGGTCCTGGGCAAAGTGTTGAGATCCCTATTTAATCTGTGTGCGCAGGCTTCCCCTCCAAATAAACCGGAGGGTTTGAGGTGGGAGACCACATATGTGTGGACCTCTGCGTGCCGAGGAGCAGAGCCCTGGAAGAGGCGCGGGGCTCCTGCGTTCGCCTTATTTCTGCTTGTTTGAGCATCGTCTCCTGGAGCCGCAGTTCAGAGAAAACTCTTTCATCTTTATCTGGGTACTTTCCTTGACCTAAAGCAAGGTCGTGTTACCCACTTGTATCTGGAAAAGGCTTGTGCTTTGTTTACCCAAAACAAACACGCAGGAAGAGAGCTGCAGTGTAATCTGCAGCGTGAGCAGCCTCCCACAGAGCTGGAAACCTGCAGGGTTTGCGAGCAAGGCACCTGGGGGAGCTGAGCTGCTCGCTCTGAGCAGCTGCCTCTGCTGATTGCATCCTTATCTGGGGCCAGCTCTTGGCGGACACCCTTCTAGGCACACCTTTACTTCTTCACTTGAATGTCCTTTGGTAATCTAAATAGCATAGACTAGTTCTTAGCTGCAGAAAACTACCCCCAAGCACTGATCTTGAGGAACCCTCCAACTTTTTGGGTTGAGCAGCATTGCACAAGAGTTTCTTAGCACTTAGTTTAGGTCCCAAAGAAATGCATGGCAGGGGAGGAAGAGCCTCTTGCTGATGTTGGAGAGGAACCTTGCTGCTTTACAAGCACCTTGCCTGCAGCAGTGGCAGAAGGAGGTGGCTTGCATGGGTGAAGGACACCACTGAACTTGCTTTCTCATTGAAGGAAGTGTCATGTTGGGATGTTCTTGCAGGAAACGCTTGAGAAATGCTTGGAGTGAGAAGACCTCAGTAGGTTTGGGTTGCTTGGGTTTTATATCCAGCACGAGTGAGTTTCAAGCTTGTAACTCCATCAGAAGGTCACGAGGGCTGTTGAAAACCTCAAGGAATGGAGCTTGCATGGTTTTGAAATAGGAATCGGAGCTCAAGAGTGGAAAATGTGCCAGGCGTCCACATCTGGCAATGTGGATCATGTCCGTAGTCTGTTATTTTATTTGCTGCTTCTCAGGACATTTGGTCCTCATAAGCAGGATTGCATAACTCAAGGTGGGGGAAAAGATCAGGATTTGCCCTTTTAAAATCTTCATCCCTGTAGATTCAGATGGTGTCTTAAGGGTAGGCGAAGTGACGGGGAATCTTTTTACAATCTGCTAGTAGGGATGTCAGTGGGGATATTTGTGACCCCCGGGCCAGCTGATTGCAATGGTGCAGGATCAGCAGCTCGAGCTGCCTAGAGCTGCGGGGGGAGGTGGGGATGGGAGCGAGCTCACAGGCATCAGTGCACATCCCAGAGATGGGCACTGCCAGCCCTGCACTGGGAGCTGGGCCAGCGGCGTTGAGCTCACATCAGCTGCTCACGGATGCTTCAGGGGAGAGCAAAAGGGTCTAGAGGTGGACAATTACGCATTGCCCTGCTTGTATGGACCGCTTACTCATTTTTCTTCCAGCACCTCATAGTTGGTTATTGTTTGATACATACCCTGATGCCAGAGGGTTTGTGGGTTTTAATTAGTAACCCTGGGTAGTTTAGTTATCCATGCAATTATCCAGTCCTCTTCTGAATCCTACTCAATTCTTACCCTCAGCATCCTGCAGCAATCATCTACACAGGAAGATTTGCACAATGTTATAACTAACAAGAACTTTGTGTATTAAGTTGCTGCTCTAGAGTTTCATTAAAAAAATTAAATACCTATTTTGTAAGCTATTCCGTTGCTTAAAAGAAAACAGTTCTGGAAATATGAAGATCTAGCTGAAACGTTTTACAGCTAATATTTTCCTTCCCAGTTCGACTTCCAAATTACATTTGTCATGTTCCTCCAAAAGGCTAATGGA
Organism: Aquila spilogaster; assembly: GCA_024606505.1. NCBI lineage: Eukaryota > Metazoa > Chordata > Aves > Accipitriformes > Accipitridae > Aquila > Aquila spilogaster. The sequence goes on from JANHGO010006939.1 coordinate 6,726, forward strand.
AAAAAACTCGCTTTTGCTTTTCTGGGGTTCTTTCTCCAAAATCCATTGTTTCAGCAATAATCGGGAAAGAGAGTTTCAGAGTGAAGAGATCTGAGTTACTGTCCCATTTTTAATGATTCAAAATTTAAGTGTTTTGGTTTTGAAATCAGCTTGTTAGCTCTATGGGGCAACTCTTGTTCTTTTTATTTTTTACAGCACCTTGTACCATGGGACTGACTCCATGTGTAGGATTAGAAAGCCTGTAAGCTCTGATAATACCAAGTAATTAACAATGTATCAGAAGCTGATCCTTGGAAGTGAAGTCAAAGTTTTTGTGTAATGACTCTTAGCAAATTAATTGATGCTTGGATGTCTGTGAATTCAAGAAGGAGCAAGCTGGAAAGCGAAGGTGTTTGGGGTTTGCTTTTTTCACTCTTCCCAAACTCTAAACCATGCAAGCTAAATAAGGATAGGGCAGTTCCTGAAAATTACTGGAAACAGAATAGATTTCTAAGGATCCATTAAATGTGTGAGCTGCAGCAGCAATAAGAAGATATTTGGACAATACTTAGATATTGAAAAATAAACTATATAATGATGGTATTTTAAGAATGTATTTGTGCTTCCCTGTCATGACTTTGTCCCCGTATTGGCTGCATTTATACCTGCGTTAGTACCAGCTGCTTATCTCTAAACTTTTGCTGCAGCTCTAAGAGTACCTCACCGATTTCTCTTTATCCTACTGCAGGTAGAGCTTCACGTCCACCTGGATGGAGCAATTAGACCAGAAACAATCTTACACTTTGGCAGGTGAGTTGCAGGGGGAAGAAAGCTGTGGGAGCTGCAGTTCAAAAGCATCGGATCCCTTCTGCTTGTCCAATTCTCCGACAGAAGAGCTTGTGCTGGCAGGCTGGGAAAGCTCTCTCCTCCGTTGTGCAGGCAGCAAACCTGGCTGGTGCTGGTCTCATCTCTGCACAGATGGGTTCTGTGGCCGCACGGTGCGAGAAGATGGAGCACTTCCCAAAAGGCAGTGCTGCAGCGGGGCTGCGCTGGTAGCAGGAGCGTGAGCGAGGTGGTCATCGGTCCTGTGAGCTGGGCAAGCGAAGAGGAGCCACCGTGAGAAAAGGACAGAAGATGTCTCATAAATAGAGGTGTCTGCCTTTGAAGTGTACCTGGGAAGTGGCAGAGTCAGTGTATTCTCACTTCTTTTTCCACATTCCTAATTGCCAAAGCAAGTAAAATGAAAGCAGGCTGGGAGCTGCTTCTTGGTGGTGCCGTACCACAGTCTTGGGAGGAAAAACCAGCTTGGGTGCTCCTCCCTGCCCTGTGGCTGTGTGCCTTTGAACTCCAGGCTGTCTGCCTGGTGCCAGCAGTCAAGGAGTCATGCTCCTGTGAGGGTCACCCGAGAAAGGACTTGGCAGTGACTTAAACAGAGGTTGTTTCCTTGATAGAGCCCACATGCATCTTCTTGCTTCAGTGTAGCTCGTGTGGGAAGCACCAAGGTGAATGATTAACTGGTGCGAGGACCTGGCCCCACGGTTGTAAGCAAAATAAACTGAAGACTTCTTCCAGCTGTCACTATTCAGAAAGCTAATGGAGACTAGCAAATACCCTCAGATCAAGAAACTGGCAAGCTTAAAGATTTCAGGAAATGGCTTTTAAGCGCAACTCTGGTACTTGTGGGAGGAAGTCAGTTCTGAGGAGGATAGGAAGTGGTTCTGGCATCCTGTGAGCCCAGCACACTCCAAGGCAATGCGATCCTACGGGGAAATACTCTTTCTACAGCAGCTTTTTCTGCAGCGAGTGGCCATACATTTTGCAGTGCAGTCAGAGTAAAGAAGATGGATCAGAGATGCCCATCTCATTCGTTGCAGGATGTCAGGGTTCCTGCTGGCCCTGCCTGTGCTGCTGGTGGGCTGCAGGGCTGGAATACAAGTCCCAATGGACGGAAGAGTCAGTCCTGACTCCCTGGGTCTCTGCTGGATCCCTGCTGCCAGCAAAGGACAAATGCTGGTGTAGTCCCCCGGGAGGGTTGTAGGAGCCCTGAGGCCTGGGAGGCATCAGCCATCTGAGGCTCCCATGCCTCTCCCTTGCTTAGGACTGAAACCTTCATTGCCCAAGTGTGTGCCGAGTCCTCTCTTATTTTTAAACAGCCCTGGCGTCCCCTGGGGCTGGCAGCCCTGGGGTGCCACACTTGGCTGGGGTGGAGCGAGTCTGTGCTATTCATGGGCTCTAAAACTAGCACTCACACAAATATAAAAGCAACAGGGCACTGCAGGAGACTGTAGGGGACTGCCTTAATAACCTCACCCTGGACACAGAAAGCTGCTTGTGGTCTATTTTTAAAGGTAAAGAGCTAGAAATAAATTTGCCAGGTGGTGGCTGACCACGTACAAATAACCCGAAGCTGCTGGGATGCACAAGTCCCCTTGGGCAGTGGCTGAACTCTGCCATTTTTAGAAACTTTGGCTCCAATTCTGTCAGGTCTGGGTCAGGCATTGCATCTCCCCTGCCCAGCCAAAGGGTTTAGAGCCATGGCAGACCCCTTGTGGGACTGGGTGTCCCCAGGAGAGGTGTCCTCTCCGCGGTGGGACGGTGTGCGTGGTGCTACCTGTGGCTGGAGGTAGCTCTGGGCAGGATGCTGAGGTGCCGGCAGGCACAAGCATGTTCCCCTGGGGCAGCTTTGCTGTGGGAAGGCTCCCACCTACCAGATGGGTTGGATGGGACAGCAGCAGCTCCCAAAGCCGTGTTGGCAAGATCCACCAGAGCCCCTCAGCCGGAGACCTCACTCTAGTGTCTCTGCTCTGCAGATTATCCCAAAGTGCTGTTGCTTCTGGCTGCGTGGAGGCAATCCTTCAGGAAGCACATGAAAGAGGTCAGGGAAATGACTTTGCTGTAGGGAACTTTCCCTGGGCAGGTAGAGGAAGACATGGGCTGGTTCCTGGAGCAGGGACCAATGTGTCAGTGCCATGGAAAGGGCAAGGCGGGGAGGAAAACCTATGCCTTGGCAGTGATGAACATCCCCTGCCGAGTGCCAGCAACTTAATCTGTGCAGACTGCATGTGAAGGCTGAGCGTGGGGCTGGTTTCCTTCCTGCGTGAGCAGGGAATGAGCAATGTTTACTGAGCCCAGGAGCAGGGTCCTTTGGGCTGCTTCCCTGCAGATTGCTCATCGGGATGGTTGCTGGCATTGGGACACTAAAGCTGTCTGTGGTGTTTTATCTCTATTAGCAGAGAGATCCATCGATTGGCTGTAATTCATCGTGGCAGGAAAAAGGATTAAAACCAAATGTCTAGTTATTATTCCTAATTTAGGTTGGCATGTGCAGAGTAACAGGGTGTGGGGTGGTAAACCTGCCTGGGAAGCATGCAGCATCCTTGGCTGGCAGCCCCCTTGAGCCTGGCTGTCACCCCACTGAGGACACATCCACCCACCCAGGACTCCAGGTGCTCCAGGGACAAACAGCCTTTTCCCTCTTGGAAGCATTTAGGTGGGCTTTACCATCTCCATCCCTTTGGTAAGAGCAGTTGTTGGGACTGCCGTTTTCTCCTGCGTGGGAGGTGTCCCCACCATGATGTTGGGCTTGGAAACCGGCTCGCTCGCAGGAGCTGCCGGCATTAAACACATGAGCCATGACACTTCTGCATGCGTGATCCTGCGCCTGGGAGCATCTCCACAATTTCTAAAGCATTTTCACCTGCATAAATGGAAATTAACTTTTCTAAAGAATTGTCAATTCTGCTGCTAGGACTAGGAGCTGCCAAGAAATAATCCAGAGCCCCTTTAGATGAACTCCTCCTTAAGCTTCAAATGTGCTCTGGCTGTGTTCCTGCTGGGTCAGTCTGGGCTTGTATTTCGATTTGTTTGTGCTTTGCCTGCATTTTGGATTGCCTTCCTCCCTGCTGAGGCTCAGGGCTGCATCTGCGAGATTTTGGAAGGACAACATGTGCCATATCTTTTCTGTGAAGAAATGGAGGCTAATGCTGCCAGCTTGGGATGCGATTGCTCTATGAAATGGACTGATTAAAAATGCAATAGCCTTCCCCATCAGTAATATGTGGCTTCATTTCTAGGAAAAGAGGGGTTCCTCTCCCTGGCAGCACTGTTGATGACCTCCTGAAGCACGTCAGCTACAAAACACCACTGACACTTACACAGTTTCTAGAAAAGTTTAATCACTACATGCCTGCCATTGCGTAAGTACCCTGCATTTTACTTCTTCCTCCTCAACCCTTGGCAGGACTCCTTGGCTAAAGTTGCTCAGCCTTGGAGGTCACCTTGCCCATACCCAGTGTGCCCCGAGGGTGATGAGAGCCGGTGATGGGTCCCACTACTGTCCCTTGCAGGGGTGACCGTGAGGCGGTGAGGAGGATCGCCTACGAGCTCGTGGAAACGAAAGCAAAAGAAGGCGTCATCTACGTGGAGGTCCGGTACAGCCCTCACCTCCTGGCCAACTGCCATGTGGATCCCATCCCTTGGGGCCAAACCGAGTGAGTGATCCCGCTGTGCCGGGGAGCCGGTGGGTAGCCAGTTTGGCACGGAGAAGGCTTGGCCCACGCCGGTCAGCTGGCGCGTGTTCAAAGTTTGGTGTAACTAAACCTTCTCTCTCCTCCAGTGCAGCGAGCGCCGGCATGGTTCCACCTGTCTTCCCCATCGATAGCATTTTTCATCTTATAATATCTGTGTGTGCTGCCATGTTTTAACATCCCTTGCTTTGGGCACCTCATTCTGCGTGTGCAGAGCGGCTGTGCTTAAACTTCTGGCTGAAGCTGTTCTCTGTGCGAGGGAAAGCAGCATTCATATACGGATTGCTTGCCTGCAAAATGTGAATTTGAGCTCGCAGAGACAGTGGGCAATGTTGGAGCGAGCTGGTGATCCGATCCCTTCTTTACATGTCATCCCCTCTGTGATGTGTGCCTCTGATTAAATCAGTGCTGGGCCTTGTGGCCCCTTGCAAAATGTGCTGTGATGGGTGTTGAGCCCTCGTGCTCGTCCCTGCCCAGCTGCAGGCAGTTGTGTGCCCTAATGAGATGCTCTGGTAAAGAGCAGGTTCCTCTGCTCAGGCAGGATTGGCATCCAGTTCTCTGAGGCTCTTCTAAATCTTACTATCATCTTTGCATGCTTTTGTGCCCGACATCTGGTAGATCTGGGCATGGCACGGGTGTAAAAGGTGCTCTTCAGCTCTGGGCGGTCTCGTCGCGCTCCTCTGGATGTTAAGGCGAGTGGGACCCCGGGCAGCCTGGGTTTTGCATGGGGTGTCCCGTAGGGATGCTGGGCTGGACCTGCGGCTCCTGCCTGCCTCCCTGGCGGGTGTCCGGCCTCTCACTGATGGCTTTTCTTCCCCTGCAGGGGAGACCTCACTCCAGATGAAGTCGTTAACCTCGTAAATCAGGGACTACAGGATGGAGAAAGGGATTTCCGCATCAAAGCCAGGTCTATTCTATGCTGCATGCGTCATATGCCAAGTAATGTATTGCAGCTCCCCTGCTGCTCTGCTCCCCTTCCCTGACGCGTGGCGGGAGGTGACGTCCCCTGGGTTCGGGTCCCTGCAGAAATGCGGGGAAAGCCCCGGTCCCGTGGCCCTGGGTCCGATGCCACAGTGTTGAGAAGGAGTAGTTTTTTTTCTTGGTGGGGGTCCTCCCCTCTCTTCCCTATGGGGAAAGGGTGTGCTGGATGTGAGAGTGGGCATCTGTGGGTACAACCAGTATCTGAAAGGTCTTGCTAGAGAGACAAAATGGGCTCTTCTGTCCTCTCCTGGGGGAGGTCTCATTTCTGCTCGTACCTCGCTCCCTGCCCAAAGGCTGGAGCTCTCCTTGGGCCAGTTGAAGCCATTGCCACAGCAAACGGTTGCATGTGTCATGACCATTTGATGGGTCCAAGAGCGGACAGTCACAGGAGGAGGACCAGGCATGAGATCTCACACTTTCCCTGCTCATGGTCATGCTGCTACAGCAGCATGCTCCTTCATTAGCCTAGACCGTGGGTCAGCCAGAGAGTCCTCTGGCTGCAGTCTCTGCTGGTTTAAGCTGAAAACACAAGTAAAATATACTTAAGTCACATAAAGAAAATGTTTCCTATAAAATCAGCAGCTCTGAACTTTGTTGGTAAAAGGTGCTGTCACCCAGAATAGGAAGAAAACCCAATTTCCAGTGTTTCATTGGGCTGCTGAGTTCTGTGAGCATCTTCCTCTAGAGAAAGATGCAGTCAGAGCAAGGTTGTATGACAGTAGCTGTTCTATGTGAAGACTTTGTTATGAATATCTTCATATCTCACAACAGTTTTATGTAGGCTTAGCAGGGTAGATGGTGGAAAGATTTTTGCTAATGACTACATGGTTAGTTTGTGTCTAGAAGTGTGAAATACGATATTTTTGGAAACTGGGAGATCTGAGAGTGGTTGGTTTTTTTTTTCCTGCCTGCACATCAACCCCAAACAATACTTTGAAAACTTGACCTTTAAATTTCTGGTTTCTAGGAAGAAAACTTTTTTCTTCGTAGAAACTGGAAAGCTGTGAGGCAGTGTCACACTTGTCTGCAGTTATGGTCCCTGCCAACACACAAGTGGTAAAGGCAGAAGGTAGTGGGAGCACCTTGCACAGCAGGAGGGATTGCTTGTGCAGACATCTGAGTTGGCATTTTTATGCCTCTGTCCCAGGGCACCAACTCTTACCCGGAGCCAGTGATGCACTTGATACAAGAGTCTTTAGTGCCACATTCGGGATGTGTTGCAACAGTGGGAAGCAACCCTATAATTTATGAAGTGTTGAGAGAAAGGCAGAGATGCCAGCCAGAACCAGCACATATTAAACTTGTTAATAAAATAATGGCTCTAATCTGGTGAGTTGGAAACTGGTGAAAAAAGAAGATTAATTTGCACGTTTTCTTATGTGTTCATCGATTTTGGGGATTCTACATGCACAGCAGGTTCCTCTTAATTATTAACACTACAGTTTATCTCTGTTTCTTGGCCTTTTTGCTGAGGGTAAGTGCTGTATGAGCTAGTAGATGCACGTCCTTTCTCAGAGGTTATCTATCCTGATCAGAGATAACTGTGAAGAAGTTGTTGGTCATTTGTTACTCTCTGTCTCACTGATGCCAAAACAATAAAACTTTGCGAGTGTTAAAGGTCAACTTTCAGGGGGCTGACCAGCTCCTTCCCACGAGGAGTAGCATCCATCATCTTGTCTGGCGTAGTCGAGGATGCTCTGAGACAGGGCAGGGCTGACTGTCGTACAAGGGCCCCCCAGAGATCCCTCCCAGCCCAAACTCCTCCGTGATACAACTCGTCTGAAGGGCCAGTTCTTTCCTTCCTCTGCCCTTGCCCAGCCCTGGAAAGCTCAGGAGTGAGTTGAGGGATTTCTCCCACGCACCATGTTACAGCACATGGGCTGTGCAGTTCAGCTTACCTTGGGCCAACTGCAGTCACCACTGTGTTCAAGGTTTCTTTTCTGTTTTCTTTTTATTTTTTCTTTTTTTTCCCCTGCCAAAAGTGAGCAGAAAAAAACCATGATGAGAGCAGCTTTATACCTGGTAAATGAATTTGATTTCCATTTGATTGACAATGAACTAATCAGTTAGCAGCTTTTATTTGCCTGAAGATGGCAGACCTTTCTAGGAGTTTGTTAGCTTCCTTTTTGAGGATCAAATTTTAGGAAAGACCAAAGAAAATAGCTCTAGCCTTCTAGTTATATGACCAGGATTTGTTTAGAAAAATGCTGAAGGTGCATCTCTTACCAATGCTTTCCCCTGAACCCTGACGCTCTCTCTTCCAGGCTGGTCTCCGGAGGTGGTGGAGCTCTGCAAGAAGTATCGAAACAACTCTGTGGTGGCCATCGACCTGGCTGGGGATGAGTCCCTGAAGGTGGAGAATTCCTCCGAGCATAAGAAGGCTTACGAGGTTTGTTTAATAAGCTTCTTAAAAGCAACTATGAGAAAAACATGCATTGAGGGGACTTGCATGAGTGGACACGCAGTATGTTTCTCAGACTGCAAACAGCTGGGACAGCTTAAAAATTCGTTGCAGCTATTAAAAACATTCTGTTAAATAGCAAAAGTATTTGTTTATATTTCCTAAATGATTAATGGCAGGCATCATTGTTTAAACACGGCCTTAGAGCTGGAGCTCAGCCCACTACCCCGTTGCACTGAATGCGATGCGAGTGACGTGGAGCCCACATCCCCCCGGCAGCAGCCTGCTGCTCTCGGCTGGGGTCGGCTCCTGGGGCTTGGCGAAACCACAGCCGAGGGTCAAGAGACTGGCCTTTCCAGCCTGGCAGAAATCACCCGAGGAGCAGGGAAGCTGCACATTTGAAGTGCTTTTATCTGATCATCTCAAATGCAAACGCTGGAATGGCTTCAGGAGCCTGATCCGAGACTCTCACCAGACCTCAGCGCTTTGCAGCGGCTCAAAGGGAAAGCTTCGCGGCTCGCTCATCTTTGCTGGTGGGAGTTTGGGGTTGTTGGTCCCCTGCATCAGTGGGAGAGGAGGTTGTGCACCATCGCTGCCAGAAAGGACTGTGGTTTGCAAGCAGCGCTCAGGTCTGATACAACACGGGGCTTTCTCAGAGTCTTTGCCCCTGTCAGCAGGAGCCGATACAAGGACTGCCTGTGCTGCTGTGCCATGCTGGATGAACTGAGTAGTAATGAACTGAGATGCGGGCACAGGGTTTTATTAGCTGACGGGCAGGTGCATCTCATCCTGCCCCGGTGTGCCAGCAGTACCCAGGTCCAGACTCCTGGGTCTGAAGGATGCGTCTTGTCTCTGTGCCAGGGGCTCGCTCAGGCTCTGAGATGCTGAAGCAAACCCCACTCCCATCCATCGGCCCCTCTTGGCCTGCGTGGCAGGGAAGTACATCCCCATAAATACTGCTGCTATGATCTGTGGGGTATGTAATGCATCCAGGGAAATTGGAGAGACTTGTGATGCCCTCAAGCAGGCATGTTCTGGCTGGGAGCTCTCGGGGCTGCTGGAGGGGAAAGAGCAGATAATGGTGAAAACTCAACTGTGGCTGCTGGCTGTGGAGGAGCACTGGGAAGTGTAGAGCCAAGGATCCTAGGACCACCATGTCCAAGGAAGCAGGGATCCTTGGAGGAGAAGCCAAGGGAAGCACCATGTGTCCTCGGACAAATGGGTTGAAAAAGAGATTAAAGCACTCCAGGGAAGACATGCCCACGGATGGACATTAGACACAAGCTGCCTCCTGGGTGGAGGTGCTCAGGCCTCAGCAGCCAGGAGGGTTAGTAGCGAAGGGTCCCACCACATGTGTTCTTCCTGACCCCTCTGATTGTATCCCTGGCTCCTCTTCGGATAGTTAGGGATGCCTGTCTTGGGAGTGGAGGGGTGAGAGTTTCTGGTTTCTCTTCATCCTGTGTAGAAACAAGTGGGAAAATCTCTGTCTCTCCTCTTCGTCTGGTACTCCAGCCAGAAGGCTTTTGTTATTTTGAAAAGTGTCAAAAATTAGCTGTTTGGGAAAAACCAACACTCACTTAAACATAGGGAGCACAGAGTGCCTTTCAGGTCGATGCGCATAGGGCTTTTCTGTAGACTTCCCAGGCAGACCCTGGCCTGACCTTTGCTGGGCCTGGGCGTGCAGCACATGAGAAGCTGAAAATTAAGTAACTGAAAAAAAATCATGAGTGAAAAGTCCTGAAGAAGTGCCCAGGAAGAGCGTCTGCTGCAAGATGGGGCTTGCAGCCTGCCTGCCACTGCTGGCTGGGTGGCTTTTCTCCAGCAAGGCAGGAGCCAGGCTTCCCTCGAGGCTGCATGGTTTCCCAAAGCCCAGGTGGTCTGTGGCTGACCTGGCAAGGGATTTCTGAAGATGCCATGGAGAGCATCTCGAAATGCCCCAAATCTGCACCAGCAGGGTTCTCCTGGCTGGGCTGCCTCTGTCCCCAGCCCCTTACAGGAGGGAGGTGCTCGGTGTCTGAGCATTGCTTCATCTCTGCCCTGGGGGCTTTTAAATTCTCCCACTTGGCTGTAGCCTGCCAAAAAGGTAGAAGTTTCAGAGACAGGAACGCCTGCAGGGTTGGTACAGAAGGGCAAGTAGGTGGAGGAAAGAGAGCTTCGAGCTTGCTGCTGTCGGGACAGGAGACAGCAGTGAGCTCACCCGGTATTAAAAGACCCTGAGGAGTCTGGCTGGGCTCCAGGGGAAGGTAACCAGGCTTTCAAAGTTTCTCTGTGTGTGGCATTACTGAGCTCTTCTCTCACAGCCTGTGCTACAGCAGAAAGCATGCACATCTCGGGGCACAGGGCTCGTGATTTGGGGGCTCTCTGCAGAGCCCTGTTGCTTGCTGTGCCCCCGAGAGCGGTGCCAGCCCAGGAGTTTGCTGACCTTGCTGCGGGTGATGGGACAGGAGTGTGTCCTCTCTTGCTTTGCAGGAAGCTGAGAGATGTGGGATTCATCGCACCGTCCATGCTGGGGAGGCTGGCCCGCCTGCCATGATCAAGGAGGTACGAGGAGCTCCTGGCTCAGGGCAAAGAGAGGGGCATGGGTGGGAATTGCCCCTGCATACCCTGCACCGGGGAGAGAGGAGCCCAAGTCCTCTCCGTATTCATAGCAGAGCAAACACTGGGGACCCAGGCAGAGATGTGACCTCGACGGCTCAAAGAAGGATTTCCCCGGAGCTGACTCAGTGGTGTGGGCTGTACCTGTGGCGGGCAGGGATCTCTGGGCAGGCAGGAGTGAGGTGAGCTGGTGCTCAGAGGCTGTACGTGGTTTTCCCGTGTTCTCTAGGCAGTTTATCTCCTGAAGGCTGAGCGCATTGGCCATGGCTACCATGTCCTGGAGGACCCTGAGCTCTACAAGGAGCTGTTGAGAGCAAAGATGCATTTTGAGGTAAGGATGTGTGGTGGGAGGTTGACAGCCACGTAGCTGCTGTCCGAGTAGAAAACCAGCCCTCGCTCGGGCTGTGCTACAACTAGGGACATGACCTGACACCCAAGTGCTGCAAAAATGGTGGGGACACCTGGCTGTTTGCTGGGATCTTTGCTGTGAGGAGCACTGGAGAGCACAGCAGCTTGCAGGAGGCGTGTAGCAGAGAGAAATGGATCCTGGTCTGGCTGAGGATAAATTTTGGAGGGCTTATTCACTAGTTTATATGCCTCAAGCCTGCAGGCTTCTCCTCCCATTAAGCAGGCTGCTGTACCGGAGACTGTCTGGTTGAAGGGTGGAAGTGCCTGGGAGTTATTGTGCGTGGGGAAATTTCCTTGGCTTTTCCCCAGAACGGGTGTATCCAACTAATATATGGAATATATGTATATACTTAATGCCAATGGTTTCTTAGCTGTGGCTGACACATGGCGGGTAGCTGACTGGTCATGGGAAATATCCCACTGGCTCCTGCTGCTGCCACACAGGCTGTGGGCTCTTCGCATCCATGTCCTGGGACGTGCAGTGCTCCTTCAGAGTAGTGCTGAGGGGCAGCTGTGAACAAAGCTCTAAACCTGTATCTGGCTTTACCAGTGTGCTTGGCTATCTGCGTACACAGCTGGGGTTCAGATCTGTGTGGTTGATTCTGGTTTTCATGTTTAACTCCCCCAAACAGGTCTGCCCTTGGTCCAGTTACCTAACTGGAGCATGTCTTCCAGACTTCGGGAAACACCCTGTAGCACAGTAAGACTTCTCAATTATGTGCATTCTTAAATAATCAGGATTTGGGTTGACTATAGGTGCTTTATTGCTTTACAAAGGTAATGCACATCTAAGTGCTTAGGAAAATGTGGTACATCCTCGCCCTTCGGCACAGAGGGGCCTGATGCAGCTGGAGGGGGTGTGGGGGTCCCTCGGGGAGGCTGTCCTGTCCTTCCTGCCCCTGCTGTGAGCTGTGGGGCACGAGATGCTGCACACCGGCCATTAGCCCTAGTTTGTGGCTGAGAGCTGAGGTTCCTGAACCTCTAAGCAAGAGACACCCCGATGCTCTGCTCCTCTCTCCACCGGAGAAGCAGAGCGGTGGTGAGACAAGCCGAGCCCTGTGTTTGTGTCCAGCAACGCAAGCTGCAGGGACAGCGGCGAGGTCTTTGCTTTTACTGCATTAGAAGTGCATGACCAGTGCCATATCCAGTGTTTTACCCACCGGTTCAACCTGATTTCCTTACAGGTTTAGGAAGGATCGTGCTAACTATTCTATAAACACGGATGACCCCCTCATCTTTAACTCCAGTATTGACAAGGATTACAGCATAGTGAAGGACTACATGGGCTTCACTGAAGAGGAGTTCAAGAGAGTGGTAAGTTGGCCTCAGCTGGATGCTCTGCTGATGTCCTGGTGCAGCCCAGAACAACCCGCTTTTTTTCTTTATAAGCTGAAGAGTGTTCAATGGAAATCTGAGCATCCTGCACTGGCCTTGTAAGCGTGAGGCTGAGAAGGGCTGCTGAGCTGGCTGGAGGGGGATGCTGGGAGCGCTGCGGGGAGCAGGGGGATGTGAGGGCAGGGTGGGCTCTGCAGGGGCTGCATCACTTGGGCTGACTGCTTTGGGCTTTACGGGGAACAGGTCAGAGTGGAAATTGTCCACTGATGCCCTCACAGCAGGTCTTAGCAATAAAGAAGGAAGGTGCCTGTTGCTTTTTTTTCTGCGTTTGGAATTGCAGGTAGGTTATGGCAAGGCCTGGCCCTGAAATCAGCAAGAGTCAGAGGGTATGGAAGTGCTTGCAGTTTTTGCACATATAACATGAGTATGCGACAACTGAGCTGGAAACAAGATGACGTCTGGCTTTGGTTTTGGCACACACAGTCATTTATGTGTCTTGATTACATCTTTGATTTTCTAATTATTCACCCAAGACAGAAAGACAGGATAACTCTTGGGAGTTTGACTTACCTGGTTACCAAGCAAACCTTTCCTGGTTTGCATTGAGTCATGCTCAGCACTTTTGCCTGTGTGTCTCCAGAGATACTTGCTTGGATTGGGAAGTGCAGGATGCACTTTACAAGAGAGTGTCAGTCCTGCTCTCAGCTCTGGCTGGAGGAACAAGTCCCTTTCCCCTACAGACATCACTCTCTGTGTCTGGAATGGGGAACAAGGACAGCTCTGAGCTCTGGGATCCTGCTGCCACCTGTCTTCTCCTGCTCTTGCAAAAGCCACATTGTTCCTGTGTAATAAAAGGAAGGTCCCTGTGCAAGATGGACAAGCAGGTTACATTGCACAGCCAGGCTGTGTCCCAGCAGCGGCGCATCAGGCTGGATGCTCTGCTGCTGTGTCAGGAGAGGATCTTGTCCAAAGGGGAGCCGGGAGTGTAGGGACAGGTCTAAAGCACATACCCTAAAAATGCCAAAGTATATCAAGACCTTTGCTTTGTGCCTGCCTCGTTCCTCTTGGGACTGTTGGTAGTGATGGGCCAGAACAGTTGCCCTGTAAATTGAGGCCGTGGAAGTGACTCTTGGAGTGAAAACTTTACACTTTCCCTCGCCTGCTGCTGCTCAGAGCCAGATGTGTGGATGTGCACAACCACGTGTTCATGTCTAATGGGTCTTAATGTCTCCTTTGTGTTCCCCCTCTGCCTCCCCAGAACATCAACGCAGCTCAGTCCAGCTTCTTACCTGAGAAGGAAAAGCAGGAGCTGCTTGACACGCTGTATGAAGCCTATGGGATGGTCCCCAGTGCATCGTGAGCCATCCCTGCGAGCCAGCATGGAGCAGTGGCCCTTCTTCATGCATGCTTGACTCTCCTCTGTGCTAGTGGGAGCACCGGGAGAAGGTGCCCAGAGTCAGTCTCTATTACTGGCACCCCTGTGTTAACCCTTACAGTGCTAAGCAGAATCAGGCTATCACATATACCTACCTATCACTCCCACAAACTCTCTCCCAAATGGATATCCAGCTTCCTATCTTGTTGTGCAAGCAGGCTGAAACTGCCTCCTGGCCTGACTCCCTTCTCCATCTGCCAGTCTTTCTGTGCTGCAAATGAGAACAGAAGAACGAAACAGAGGATCTTCTAGTGTACAGCTTCAAAGCACCCACAAGGTAACAATGCTATTCTGATCCTGGGAAAG
>JANHGO010006940.1:0-20689 GCA_024606505.1 Aquila spilogaster
CCCATGTTCAGCAACATCACCTCCAGCGGGTCTGCATTCATTCGTCTCTGGTTAGCTTGGGAAGCACCTTCCATGTCCACTACCACGCGGCCATTAAGGGTTTCGCTCTGCAAGACAAGAAGGCAGAGAACTCAGCAAGGCAGGGACAGGACCAGAGAGGGCTGCTAGAGCTGCTGCAACCATCGAGAGATCCCAGTAGGAAAGATGGGGCCGTGTTACTTCTCATGGCACCAAGACAGTCTTTTCCTACGGCTCTTACCTCTGGCCGGGGATTCCACAGCCGCACAACCGGGTCAATGCCGCTGGTGGCCAGGAAGCAGTAACTGGGATGAGGCTGGAGACAATTCACAATCGACTCGTCTCCCTGCAGCACTCTAACGAGGTTGGTGGTTTCTTTCTCCCAGATGAAGAAGGAGCCGTCATCCGACCCACTGACTATGTACTGGGCATTGCTAGGGCGAAAGGAGCAGAGACTGGAGATCACAGCTCAGAGCCAAAGCTAGTCTCTAGCAGACGCGAGAATCCCAACTGGCTTCTGTAAGCAGTAGGCTGCTACCCTGCTGCCTATGGATCCAGATAAAGTCTTCTGTGTTGGTTCCCTCCATCCCCAGGATTCACGTTTGCAATCCTAAAATGGCTTTTCTGAAACACAAGCCCAACTGAGTCCTCTGTGGATCTGCTACTGTACCCATTATTTGTGCAGCCACACAAGGATGAGAGCTCGTCACCCTCCTCAACCCTGCAAACCAGGGCCAGTGCCACTTTATGAACAGTCACTCATAAAGCATGAGGCTTTATCTGATGGATGAGAACATTCTGCTGCTGTTTATACACTCGTCCTGCATCCCTATCGTGCTCTGCCAACATACCTGCCAAAGAAATTGGCCTCTTTGATGTCTGTAGTAGTGTTACAGTGGCCACAGTATCGGAACTTGTAGTCGTAGCTGCGCTCCCTCAGCACCATCTCATCCTCTGAGATGGAATCCTTGCGGCCTGTGGCTCGCAGCCGGATGGGGCCACCCCCTTTCTTGTCCTCAGCTGGAAGAAGAACAGATTTCCCTCATCACAATTTGGGGAGGAACACGTTCTGCACAACAGAAAGCATCCTGGAACAGCATCATTAGGGAGAAGGGCTTAGAGCACAGGCTTCCTTCCATATTATCTCCTAGACACAAAAGACTACTGCGTACCATACTCTCGCTTAAGAACAAACCAGGAGCAGATGCAAGGAAAAAAACAGGCAGTTCCTGTGCACAGCAGCGATCTCTCAGAAGTTGGAGCTTTACTTCCAAGAGGCAGGTGAAGACAACTCCTGGTCAATTCATCGGATTTTATGGTAACCCTGAAGAACCCCATGGAACTGCAGCACTCACCATTATCACTTTTGGAGAAGAGGGCTGCGTTGATGTCTCTGTCGAGTGCATCGCAGGCGCTGCTGTGTGCTTGTTCTGGGAACTTCCCTTTAAAGTCATCCAGACACTCCAGTGCTTCCGCCACGTACTTGAGTTCAAAGAGACAGCGTGCGAGACGGAAATGGGCCTTCAGGTGGCATGGATTCAAGGATATGGCCTTCAGGCAGTCCCTCAAAGCATCATAGTGGTCCCCATCCCTGAAGAAAAGGGAAGGGTGGATTAGACAGCCCAGATAGAAACAGCATACATTCTCCACTGCCATCTCCCAGCCCTTGCTTCACTCCAAAGCTTGCTGTTTCCATCCCTCTCTGCAAGCACACACACCACAAGCTCACACGTTAATGGCATTTGCTGTGTCCCGGGGGCACCATCTGACCGAGGACAGCTTCACAAACACACCTCCACATGCACACAGGCAGCCCTGCACTGTGACCACGCAGGGAAGCCTGGCAAGCCTTGACCTGCCATTTTAAATCCAGCAGCACAGAGCTCACTGATACAACACATTTAGGGAAGTCCTTTGAAGATGGAGGATGCACAAGCCCTCTGGCCAAGCAGAGACAAGGTCTCTCCTGCAAGGCGAGCGGGGCTGCTCAGAGCACAGCAGCTCACGCGTGCCCCTTTGTGGACGCTCAGCGTGGCAGCACGTTTTCCTGCCCACAGCCACTCGCAGTCCTTGGGAAGGAACTAAAGAACCACCACACTTCACAGTCCCGATGGATACATATCTAAAGCAGCGGTCTGTTCCCACTTTCATGGGCAAAAAAAACAAAACTTGAGGTATGGGAAATAAGCATTGCAGCAGATTGGTACTGTAACGAAACTTTTACGTCCTATTTACTGTTAGTGGTGACTATGCTTGATGTCCCAAAATTCCATGGTGGAGCTTGTGCTCTGAAAGCAGGACAGACATGACAAGCTTTGCGTGCTGGTTCTCAATTCAGATTAATGAAAGCTGAGCTATCTAGGTGGGTATTGGCCACCAATTACTGTTCACATGTACAGTACCAAAGGTGAAGTGCCTTTGGTCCATAAAATCTGCAGGAGAGCAGAAAAAATAGTTCTTGAGGTCTGCATCTACCTGTGCAGTACTGTGTGTGAAGCCAGGAGACTGAACGCACAGCACCACACTGCTTTTATTCTAATAAAGCGGTAATGGGATTTATGCATTGCGATGACAGATGGGTATCTCACATTTTCAGAGGTAGTGGGGCCATCAACTGCTTTACCACCCTCAAAACCCCCCTCAAACTGAACCACAGACATCCCAACAAACTGCTGAAGGCAATCTGGAGAGTGATGCAGCTGGCTCTTACGAGCAAGCTTTCGAAGGACAGTGATGGAAGTGCTGCACAGTATGCAAAGCATCTTAAGGAAGGTGAGCAAAGGAAGGTTAGGAAGTTAGAGCTTCCTTTCCCTGGATCTCTCCGCTACTCAGAATGAGACAAAAGGAAGACCTGCAGTGATCTGCAGGGTGGCCTACAGCTTTTCCTGCCCTGCACATGAAGGACACCTTAGAGATTCGGGGTGGTTGAGTGTGGGTCACAGTCCAACTGCTTCACTCTCCTCCTCAGTGACATCCCAGCCTTCCTCTGCCATTCACTAGTAGCTGTTCCAAGCAGAAAAACACATCTCTGCACCTGAGAAGGTATCGGCTCAGCACCATTTACATTCTAATCACTGCACACCACAGAAACCCTTTGTGAATACATTTTCACATCATCCTGCTACTGAAAAGCGTAGCAGGCACTAGCTGACACGTGGAAAGGTTCAGATCTGCCAACATACTTTGGGAAAAATGATGCCTATAAGAAAAACGTCATTCACTGAGATCAGCACTCAGCTTCTCTCTTCCATCCCTTAATCCCAACCTATTGTTGTTCTCCCTAAGAAGATGGAGGTCTTTTTGAGGCATATCCCAAATCTCTGCTATTGCAGAACAGCCAGCAGGCCAGTTACCAACAGTCACAACAACTGCTGGCTGCTCTTTATCTTGGCAAGAAGATGGGAAAATTCATACCAGGGACTTCCTCCTTGCAAAGCAAATGTAGATGAAGGACCTCAGTTATTTTAAGTATGTTAATAGCGAGCCACACTACTCAGTCTTACTCTGCTCAAGGGGACAGATATTAAAATAACTCAGCTGTACCTTGCAGATGCAGCTCTGGCTATTGGTCAGAAAGGACATTACCCACTGCAGATGCTAACAATGTATTTTACAACAATCAAAACAGAACCTCTCCCAGACTCTGAGGCACCAGTTGCCACCTTGCCTAATCCCTCAGAGAGGTCTGCTTCCAGCTGAGACCAACACGGGTCAGCTGGGTAACATGGGAACCACCATTACTGAATCCAACGCCAGTCACCTGGGTCAAGCAGCAACCAAAGCAGCTTCAGGCAGTCCTACAGCAATCTCATATCACGACACATTATAATACGAAGTATAGCAACCACTGCCTCATCTGTTGAGAGCAAGTTTACAGACATACTCTAACGCAGAACAGAGATATCAAAAGAAACACCAGCACCCTGCAAGACATTCATAATGTCGTTATTCAGAAGCGGATTTTTGGTTTCCTTTTAAACAGAAAAGGAACAGAACATTACTCAGCACACCAGCGGGCAAAATGATGAGCTACTACCAGGTGTGCTTACCTGTACAGTAGCTGCAGCCACAACTTCTCCAGCACGCGTTGCTGTACAATCCCCTTGTTCTATGCCAGAAGCAATGCACTTAAGGCTGGATCCAACAACCCAACGCATAAGGAAGCCTAGTGCTTCCCAGCAGACGGCATGGCATTTGTGGTACATGGGAGTCAAACACCAGCACTGCCTGCAACACTAATCTCTGGTATTCCATGTCCCGCAGAGCTCTGCTTACTTACCACTTGCGCTTCATGTAGGCAGCAGCTCTGTTTCCATACAGCATGGCATTGTTGGGGGCTTTCTGAACTGCTTTGCTGTACAGTTGGATGGCTTGAGTCCACAGCTGGCAAGCAAAGGCCTCGTTGGCTTGCTGCTTGATTCTCTCCAGATACGGAGGCAACTCCACCTGGGGACTGAAGAGAAAGGAGGAAAGTAATATGGGTAAGCCTCACTTGCTACCACTCCGGCCCAGTTAAAAATCGGCAGTGTTTTGGTCTAGCTTAGCAGGTGCCAGCAAGCATTACCTCATACCAGAAGCTTCAGAGACCCTGCACCTGAATAACCTGAATTTAAGAGAAAGGCTTCTTTTTGGCCATCATTTGAGTTTCCAGTTTCATTTCATACACAGACATATACTCAAAATTTAACAGTGGGTATTTCAAGTGTCTCATTCTTCAGACATCACAGACACATCTTTGCTTTGACTGCTTTATACATATATCCACACATATCCAAACTTCCTCCAGCAATGCGTAACAGATTGCAAATTCAGAAGGAAACCAAGCATCTGAGTTCACAGGGCTACACAAGGCTCATGCTCAGCAAACCAAAATGAGCATCTCTGCTGCCGTAGTGGAGGGGCCATCTAGAGGAAGCAAGCTGAAAATGTTCAACAAAGTGACTTTGGTAGAACCTAGACAATCCATATATGGTATCAAGCGACTGTGTCTTGACTTTTAACCACATCTCATGTGCTGGAGGAAAACCAGTCAGTGAGACATGCTGTATGTCTGCTTCTGCTTCGTCCCAGCTGCAGTTTCCTCTTAAGGGGCAAAAAAACTCAGCAGGGACAGTAAGAAGAAGGAATGATCCATCTATTCCTAGTTCACATGCAGACTGCAAGAGTGAAGACACCACCGCCGTTATTGTAAAGCCATTGTCAGCTTCAGTTTGCAGCAAGTTGGTGCCAAAAAGAACCAAAACAGCCAAGGGAAGCAAAGCTCCTTCAGCCTGAGAGCCACTCCCACGTATCTGAGCACAGTTCCTGTCAGTCAGGAGAACTAAGAACACCTCGTTTTCAGGCTCAAAAAGTCTTTCCTTAGTTTTGCCTGCAGTAATTCTTCAGAAGAGGTGACAAATTCTGATAGACCATGCTAGTCTGCTAGGATGCTGTGGTCTGATTTGACTCTTGTTCATTGCCCACACACCAGGAGTAAATGCAGCCCCTAACACAGGGACCACCGGACAGTCAAGTCGACATAGCAAGCGGGTTTGCGCTTCACATCTCCTTTAGCAGCACCTCACCCTGACAGGAGGAAGAGGATGTGACCAAAGCCATAGGCTTTTGTTTAGGTAGATCTATCTCCTTACCTCACATGTGCTCTTCCTTCTGACAAGCGGAAGCCATTGCTGTGGAGATGGATGCCATTTGACACTCCATTGGTAGAGGTTTTTCCATTCTGCACTTCTAAAGGTTAGAGAAAAAGAAACAAAACACATGCTATGCATCAATGTGGACCATACAGAGTAATCCCTGGAACTATGGGGTTTTATTTTACAGCATAACTGAACCAGTGCCACAGCATCATTCAGAGCAGAATGAAGCAGACTTCCATGATTCCGCACACCCCCGTCTTCCAGCCACTTGGATTTGATTTGTCTTCTTACATTTACCACAAAATCTCAACAGAAATGGAACAAAGAGGATGAATGGAACTGCTGGAGAAGTGTAGCGAGGGAGTTCCAGACACTTTTTCTTTCTCTCTTTCCTCACCCTGCTGCTCAGGGAACAGCTTCAAGCTGAAGCAGTCCTCTGGGGGTCATGCAGCCAGATCACTTGCCATTCCTATAGAAAAGATTCAAGTTTCATACACCGTAACCTGTGTTGCAGCTGGGAGTACTCCTGCAGCCACTTCAGAGGCTGGGAAACTGGGGGCACTGTCCAACTGCTCAGAGCTTTCAGTGTGCAGAGACGTGCGTGCACACGAAGCACAGGTGCTGCCTTTTCAGTCCTTGCCCGAACTTTCTGTACCCAGAAGGGTGGAGCATTTGCTGAAACTGTACCACTACAAACCTGTTCAAACTTCTTCCTGCCATGTAAAGCATGACCTCACCAGATACCGCAGCACAGATCACCTGCAGGCATTCAGGACAGAAGAACAGGCAGGGCATCTATTTGCTACCAGGATGTGAGTGCTAGGTTGAGGCCCAAGGCGAACTGAGTACACAGACTGAACTCTGAGAGCAGGGAACACTCCCTGATAAGAGAGAAACAGCCTCTGCCCCAGGGATAGAGCACTAGACGTTCACTGCATAGTGCCTGCAGGATCTGTGTATGAACAGGCCCTGTAAGAAACGGGGCCAGGAATAAAAAGGCTCTTGGATTTACTTATTTGTCAAGTAAATGGCTTTTTGAATCAACTGCCTTTCCAGCAGGAGGGAGACTAATGCCAGGCCAGATTCTTAGACCAGGAAAGAGATTGCTCTGTCTGCTTCCTAATGGGTGCTTGAAGGGATAACAGCTGCATTCTACATTATATATAAAATAAAAACATTACACCGTATATATTTTTAAGTCTGTCTACACACAAAGTTTTTCTCCCTTAGTTAAAGGCAAGGCACCAGGACCTCAATCACTTTACAAAGTCTGCTTTATCCTTTAGGTACAGCTTTATGCGTCCTCCTCAGTTCACACACACACACAGTTTTCAACAGCTCATTTCTCCCATCAAGACACACATTCTCATAGAATTTTGTCACTATGTGTAAGAGTTTTGAACTCAGAGTACGAGCTGCAATGCAGAAATAGCCCAGCAACAGCCATGCCCTACTTCCTTTCCCTCCTGCCTGCCCAGACGGGGGCTGCACCCTGAAAAGAGTTGTGTAGTACACGGTTTCACTCTGCCTTCCACTTAATTCATGACAGCATCACACTTACCCCCTGACGTATGGCATTTCTTTGGGAGGAGGAAAGTGTACGGCCGCTGTTTGTATGTGAGATCAAACAAATAGACCTAAGAAAAGAAGAAAGAGAAGATGACAACAAAAAGTCAGTGATACACAGATGCTCAAGGGACAGAAACAAAGCAAAGCTAGATGGTTCCACACTGGTGTTAGTAAAGTTTCCAGTTTTCTATCATGTTTATAGACACATGTACATAAAACAATGGCACTTCCGGTGTCCTGTTGCATTCCAGCACTGGATTTATAAAGGACACCACTGAGAAACAGGAGCCTTGTCTTATTCAGGAGGTACAAACCAATCCATTCAAAAAGTTCAAACTCCAAGAAGATACTTTAACCATTTAATTAACACAGTGATCATGAACAAATCAAACACGTATTGGCAGGAAAGAAGCAGTCCACTAAAGCTAGACCTCTCCATGCTGAAGCCAAGATTTCATAAGAACAAGCAGCCTTGCGAAGCACTGATTGAAAAGCAGTACTGGTATAGGAGTCCTCAGCCTATATCCGATCTACAATTCATGTAACTCAGCACTTTCTCTCAAAGAGAGGAAGTACAAGTGTGAGAAAGATCTGTAGTGGACAACCAGAGCAACTTGCTCACAAGGGAAATTCTTGCTTAATTCATGCTGATTAATGCCGTCAGAAGGATCTCCTCATTTCACTGATAGACTTTACAAAAGATCCATGAATACCACGCAGCGCTTAAAATTAAAGCAATTGATATTCCAGGTGAAGGCCTTTGCTTCTCTAAGTTCCTTATTCACCAGACTCCACTGTGGAAGCAGCCTGATGTTTCAGGAATGAGTTATGAATTTCTTTTCTAAGTTGGGAAAGGTCAATTCCAGAATTCTTCTCTGTCGTCAAGAGGGAAAAACAGATTGTAAAACCAGATCAAACTGCCACGTGAGTTTAATCAATGATAGCATAACAAATAACACCAGGCATGTAGTCCGAAGGCATCATACTACCCATAGGGAAGCTCCTCTGCCCATTCTGAAGACAATCAGAGGCGGCCCAACAAACACAACTGTACGTGAAGCTTCCTGCCAAACTCTCACCAACTTCTTACCTGCTCCCCTCCCATGTTAACTAAGAGCTCGGTGCCATCGGGACTGAAGGTGACATATGTAGCCACAAGAACTCTCAGCCGGTTGTTGTAGTCTGGAAGCTTCACTGGAAGGTGTCCTGCGGAAGGAGGAGGTTCACAGGATTAGAGTAAGCCAGAACTGTTGTCTTTGCCCTACACCAGCCCCGTCCTCCTATAAGAGGTTGTTAGGCGAAAAAGAGCATAAAGCACCAAATGATCTTTGATTTCCTACCACTGCTGAATCCTTCCATCAGTTACTCAAAGACTCGGATGTATGGAGCTGCTTCTTCGTGGGTTGAACATGCTATTTCTGCGAGGCTATTTCCATGCGAAGGGAAGACCAGATTACAGCTAGCTTGCTAACTGAAGTCTGCAGAACCCAGCACATCCTGGTTCTATGGATTCACTAAGGATTTAGCTTCTGCGATCCGTGGCCAACAGCAAACAAACACCTCCGTTTCTGACTGCCTAATCAGGTTTCCATAATACAGCTCTTAGCACAATCAGACCAAGGCTCCTAAATATTCAGCTCACACAAGGGTTCTGTTGCTTCAGACGGCAGATGTGTTGCATGACCAATTCAGGGGACCTAAGAAATCCTCTAGTGGGACTCATCAGAAGCAAGGCTGTCAACACTGGTCTGTTGGACGTGTTGGTCTAAGATGTTAAAAAAAGAAAACACCAACAACCACCTACAGACATTTTAGGGGAAAATCGTGAACAATGAGCACTGGAGAAGAATGCCATCTACATTGCCCAGACAATGCATTTCTGACTCCTGAGCTGCAGGATGAGGACAAGCCACTTCTGTGCCAAGAAGATTTTAAACTGGTCCCTTCCTGGGACCAGGTCCAGAAGAATGTCTGGAGTCCTCAGGTTATCCAGTCCTTGACTTCGCAATAAAACTGACAGAAAGACATTGAAGACGTTTAATGCTAGACAAAGAGGAAGGCCAGCTCACCAACACACATCACTGCCAAGTCAGGGAAAGTGGGCCAATAGCATAAGCAAGAATTCACAGCACGGAAGCAAAATAGTCTACAATTCTGCAGAACATCCCTCTATTAGAGAAGCACTCTTCCAAGCAGTGGTTTCTTGTGTGACGGGCAGAAGTCAGGCATTAATCTAAAGCCCCATCGGTCGCCCCCAGTACACGTCCCAGTACCTGCCACGTAGTACTGCGCTGCGCCATCCGGGAGAGGCTTCTGCCGGTCACAGAACGTGTGCACTCCAGCTGAAGGACACTGCTTCATGCTTTTTCTAGCCAGAAAGAAGACCAATCTCACAATCACAGCACTCAACTGCTGGAAGCTTGAGCTCTGCTGACGCTTTCTGCTCACACACAAGTGCAAGCCCTCACACCTGTGCAGCTGTGCAGTCACAGACCTGCCTCACATCACCACCCCATGTACTTGCTTAGATGAAAAAGACTCTGTGTGACCAAAAAGACTGAGTAAAACAGCACAGTGAGACTAGCGAGTGACAGATCACTGCAGTTCCTCTTTCCCACCAAAGCCTTGGACAGATTTCTGTACCACTCAAGTCTGCCAAGAAGGACCACCAAAGCCAAAGTTTTGCTGTTACCTGTGGTTGTGGATCATGCGTATGTCATAGAGCCGTACAAAGGGTCCACTTGCCCCTACTGCTAAGTAGTTGTTATCTTGGGGGTTGACTGTGAGGCATTTGGCTTCCACCAGCTGCCCGCAGTACTCCGTCAGGTCTATCAGGACTTCTGAACGCTTGCTGTTCTCTCGCAGATCATACTGCCTGCAAAGGGAGGAGAGAGTCAGGCAATCCATGCCCCCAGAGAATGGCAACAACAGTAAGAGGAGCGTAGCCTTCTGTGGCGACCAAGCTAAAGGCCACTCAAATCACCGTAGTGGTGTCATCTACCTTCCTCCCTTCCATTTGATACAGCTATTCCTTTCTTGGCCTCACTTTCAGAGGAGGAAAACAGATCAGCTGGGTAGCGTATTTATCAAATGAATCCGCATCTCGAGATGATTCCTTTCAGTTTCAGGAAAGGGAGAGACTAGCTTGAGCTCATAGTATAGAAACCATCTGTCTTTCAGTTTATGCTTAGAACATACTGCAATGGATTATTATCCATCTCATTTCAGGGCAGAATGAGTTCTGTACCTGATTAGCCCATCTTCTGCTGCGCTCCAGAAGGTGTTGGGCCACATGGGAGCTGTGGCAATCCGCTTAACTCTGTTGGTGTGATCTCCAAACATGTGGATGGTCTCCTTGACAGTCAAGTCATGGACGTGCACCTTGGAATCTGCAGCTCCCGTGATGAGGATCCGATCCCCTGAATGCGGCAAGAACTGGGGAAGACAGATGTGACATTCAAACTATATTCCACATACGCTACAGTGCACTTTCAAGAGTCCCCACTGACAGTAACACACCAAATGGTTTCTTCATCACATATCTTTAGCTCCTGATTAACTACAACCATTCCCTCTGACTTTACAGAGATAAAGAGCCAAGTTCAGGAGCTGCATGAACTGAGAGCATAAACTAAGAAGCACAGGTAATAGATGTAATGCCATTTTTCCTCACATTAGAATTATTAAATGACTGGGGACAGGGGAATGGATTGCTTGCATCAAAATGCTTCCCAGCAACTTTTAAAGAGCTACTCTCTTACTCCTTCGGTTGCCCATCTCTTACCCATCTGGTCCTCCTTATCATATACCTTGACAGAAAAGATGTTTGCAGTATGGCCTGTGTGCATAGAAAGGAGTTTCTTGTGGTGCAGAGGATCCCAGACTATGGTATGCTGGTCATCCGAGCCAGAGGCCAACAAGCTAAAAGAAAGAGAAAAGAAGTGTGCATCCCATATTCTTCTGTTCTGAGCTGTGATCAGTTCATAAGACTGGTTTGAGCGCAGGCAGTCATGAAGTTAATTCAGGTCTAAGAAATCCCTCTTCCTCCCTGTTTTCACAGCTATGTTTTCTTTATGCTTCCCACGTACCAGCCAGCTCAGGGAGCTAAACCAGCCAAATAGCAACTCCACAGAAAATAAAGCAAAGGGTTTTTTTTGTTGTTGGTTTAGCACCTTGACCCAGCTCACCACAGGTTCGGATGTGACAGGGGAATCAACAGGAGCGTTTGGTGAACAACAAAATGCAGGACCTTCATTTTCATGATCAGCCCGGCTGCATTAAGTGCTCCTGCAGCACGCCCGAACTCAAGCCAAGCTATTCATCCCCGGACTTTGGATGTGTCCAAGCAGCCCAAGGCAGGGCTCACTCAGTGACTCACAGACTGCTTTTTAAGCACAGGGTGTGGCAGCAATATTACAAGGCACGTGTACATCTATCTGTGCCTTATACATCTATCCTCCGTTGAAGCAAAAGCATCTGACATCTACACCCTCAGCTGCTTTAAACTTATTTCCTTGGAGCTGGATCTCTCACAAGTACGTGAAATTTCCACTGGTAAATAATTCTGAAGACTATCAGACAGTAGAGTTGGGTTTTGTAAGAGACATGTCAAGAAATACAGGCTCTTCCTTCCACCCAGTTCTTTCTCATGCAGATACTCTTTATTCCACTCGGTGAGCTCAAGTGCTTAGTGTTGCTCTAAAAGTGCAGAGCAAATGCATTGCGTCCTTTCCTGATGCACTTGCTCCCATCGGCAGCCTTTAACAGCATGGTGAAGGGGGTAAGGAAATGTCGCTTCTCACCAGCTGGGCAAATCCGAAAGATCCATTATAATCCATAATACCCCTTCAGAGAAGAGAAGCAGCCTTCAACCTCCCAATTTTAGTCTGACCATTTCCCTGACTAAAGGGACACTTCCAATAACGTCCAGATATAGTTAACAAAACTCAGCTTCTTTGATGTGTGAGCTCTACCACAGTTCAAAACTTGGGAGTCTGAGCCCTCACCCACTTTACCAGGAATGGGAAGCAGCTGCTTATGATAACGTGACCTACATCCAACTCTTGGGAGAACACAGGCTGTCAGTTTGTTGATGCCCCAAAACAAGTTGCATACTTACTCTCCTTTCTCATTCCATTCCAGACAGTTGACACACCCAGAGTGACCCTGAGCAAAAAAGGGGAAGACAGAGTTACACAAACTTCAGAACTGCTCTAACATGTAACTCCTTCCGATACACACAGCTTTTTGTTCCAGCCCTGCTAAAGAACACCCACATGGCAGATGAGCACCTCCAGAAAAGACAGACCTGAGCAGAAAAGGCAAAATGAAACAACAGAAACAACAACGCAGCGTTGAACAAAATGGCAGTTCAGTCTCAGAGGCTACTGCCGAAATCCTGCTGTATGCACAGAGAGGTGACTTTGCTCCAACAGCCCTTGGCTACGCTGACAAATTACACGTACAGGTTCTCTGGGATTGCAAGGAAAATGCACTTTTGATAACTCTTTCAGAAGCACCTTGCTGCCGGGTGACTGTATCATACATCTTCACCCAAATTAGCTCACAACTGCAACAGGAGAGATTCGGAGTAGCATTTGGTATCGAAGCTGTGGTTGAAAAGGGAGACTGAAGAATCCCTTCCTCCCCCCAAATCAAGACAATCCTGATTTGTGTCAGGCTGCAATCCAAGAACCCATTCTTTAGACAACGCTACGCTTCAGCGTTACAGCTGCGTATCTTGAACAGTTGACAGTTGCCCACTCCATACACCACTGCTGGGGTTAGCTGATGCACAGCAGCTAAAGGCTCTTCAGATGCGTTAGGTAACGCAGAAAGCTCACACAAGATCTTACAGAGCTATTCCTGGTTCTAATACAGTTTAAGGGACTAAGCAGTCAGCATCCCTCTCCCATACGTTCCAGCATGCTGTGCTTCCTCTAGTAAATTGAACAAGTAGCTCTACTTGCCCTCTGAATGCTGCCCACTTACCTGCAATTCTGCTTCCAGGCCCAGGCGTCGAATGAACGGATCGGTGACGTGATAGTGTCGCTCAAAGCCCAGCGCACCCCTCTCCTGCACGAAGCAAAGAAGAGTTACACTGACGACAGCAAACAAAACGTTCATTTTTATTTTTTTTAACTTCATGAGAAAAGATTCAAGAACAGTACAAATCCAGTCGGGATCCTGCCAGGTACTGGGGTGTCCATAGCACTGGGGACGTGTCCTGCTGTAGGAAGACGTCACTCACATCTCCAGGCAGGTCGTTTGCAATCCTTGCTCCTGGAGTGGTTTGAAATGATGTCTATTTAATTGTCAGGCTCCAACCGGGCAGTCAAGATGAGGACTGAAGGTGCCCACACCAAGACAAAGTTGAAAACTTTATGCCAGAAATGGAAGACAGAGAGATTGCCTCTCTCAAACCCTTGGCAACAATTTCAAAACCAATGGACTCCTGAATACTCCTGAGCCCACAGTGCCGGATTATTGCTGCTGAGAAGTCTGTCATTGCACGGGATCTGTCCTGAAGCACAAAAGATCCCTTTGCGACCTGAGTCAAGCCCTTGTAATCTCAGCAATTCCACCTCATCCACACTGCTCACCAAGTCTACCACCATCAATGGGAAATGTACTGGGGAATGTAACCGGACAGCATCTAAGATGGTTTACTTCATCAGAAATGGGGTAGGAGCATGTAGCTGCAGTACCACGGCACGGCCTGTTCTACCGGGAAGAGAACAGCTGCCACAGAACTGCGTCAGTACAAATGAAGGTGAAGAAAAGCAGGACAGTTGTTTCCCCTGTGATCACCCAGAGTTCACAGATGCATTAGCAGATGGCTTCAATGAAAGAAGGCCAACCGCAGGGGCCGGCATGAAGAAAAGGGAATGCAAGTCATATTTTGCATGGAACAAGGAGAGCCTTCCTCCCAGCACCCGACTCAGCCTCAGTCCCCCCCATGACACGCTGCAGTCAGGTGAAGACGACCTAAGCCCTAGTTATCACCATCTACAGGTGACAACACCAACCAGTACTTCTGGTGCTAGGAGCACGTTAGCAGTTGGAGGGTGGGCACAAAGAAAGAGTGTGATATATAGCAGCTCTGCAGATCATTGCTAATAATGAACTCCACTCACCAAAAGCTATTTAAGAACAAAACACAGATAGGCATAAGGATACTGAAAACAAACAAACAAACTCACACAGGCTTTTGCAGTAACCTCCATGATAAACTTCAAACCCCTAGACATATTTTTAAGGATAGCATTCCCAAAACAATCCCAGGTCCAGTGCAAGGTGCTGCAGTTATAATTGCCTTGTTACTGCAACCTCAGGAGCTTTGTGAGCTCTGTGCAGTCGGATATTGCTTTTTCTGCAAGGAACTGTCAGACTTAGCAACCTTCCCAAGGTCACACATGAAAGTCTAACAGAGCAGTCGGTGTGAAGAAGTCCCAGGCTAACGCTCTAACCACACAACCATCCCTTCCTCGTTAAGCAGCAAAATATATCTTTGCACACGGATTAAATTACAGGCTTATCATGCAAAGTTTGGTACCAAACTCCACAGTGGACTGAGGGATGCAAGCTCCTGGTGCCTCGTTCTAGTCACTCGCAGTCCACTTTCATGAATGCTGATTAACCAGCAAAGCTGCAAACGCTTTAAGGCCTCCCAGTCTAAGCAATAATTGCCTATTGTGTCTGCTGTAGCTGGTCCTTTCACGTTAGGAGATATTTCACTAATGCAGCCATCAGATGACTGATCTGACCACAGCTGAAGTTTTTTCCTACACAAAGGAAGCAAACACACCACTTCTTTAAAGCAAAAAGAGAGGCAGCAAGCAAGGGAGACAGAGACAGAGAAAGAGATCATTAGCCTTACTACAGTCAGAAAATACCTTTGATGGCAAGATCACACGAAAAGAACACAAAGAAGTAGGCAAAAAACTCATGAGGGAAGCTAGCTAAGGGGCCTTTGTGCTGCCCAAACACAAGTAGCCAGGGCTCTCTCTTCAGTGCTGTACTCTAAAGGAACTGATCTGCTGATGTTGAGCCAGTTTGGTGTGTTCCTTCTAGGGAGAAGAACTGTATCCTTGTTATGCCATACTTCGCCCAGCGCCTCATTAAGGAGGATGATAGGCCTTGTACATTTGTTCTGTTAAGCTTCTTATACAGCTTATCAGTATGCAAGTAGCAGAGATCCCTTAAGAGGTGAAGGCAACACGGGTGCTTCAAAACCCAGCGCCAGCGCTGACTCGCTGAGCGCTCTGCACCCAACACAAGGAACGCGGCTCACACGCACCTTGATCTGCCTGTGGATGATGTCTCGAGTAATGTTTGCTTTCGCCATCTTCTTGCAATGGGGCGGACGAAGAGAAGCTACTGGAAGAGCCGCTGTGCAGCCGAGCATGCCAACAGAGGAAAGATCCACACCTCAGGCATTTAATTACCTGCAGAACAAAACAGGGAGGGAATAAAGACAGGCAGACAAACGTATCAGGTCACTCATATACAACAATAGAGAGTATCAGGTTGCTCATATACAACAATACAGAGTACCAAGCACTGTCCTGCTCTGCCTTGCCCTCCCCAAAAACAGCAGTGACCACGAACCGAAGTGTTCTGTGTACAGGCTCCTTGGAGAAACTCAAGGATGGGAAGGAGCAACACAGGACTGAGGAACACCCAATTCAGGAGTCCCCTCTCTGGGCTACAAACAAACTCAGAATGAGCACAACTCCAGCCTAGAAAAGCCACACTACTACGCCTGCAAAGACCCTATGCATCCACACTAGTGCTCTGTTTCACAGCCTCTCCCACTTTTGTCCTATTTCACTCCTCTTATTATACTGTG
This sequence comes from Aquila spilogaster, assembly GCA_024606505.1. NCBI lineage: Eukaryota > Metazoa > Chordata > Aves > Accipitriformes > Accipitridae > Aquila > Aquila spilogaster. The sequence continues at coordinate 16,075 of JANHGO010006940.1, forward strand.
AACACACAAAGCACTGATATATCTGGGAACATCTCCTCTCTTATTTGCTATATTTGATCACAGTAACTGTTGTACAGTAAACAATCAAATATAAGTGCTCCTTAGAAATCCTAACAGCTATTCATCAGCTGACACAACCCCCAGAACACCCCATCACACGAGCAATAGAAGAGGGGTGATCTTATTAAATGGCATTCCTGGGAGAAATTCGAGGCTTCCACGCATTTAGAGCCCCGTATGTAACGCACCAGGCCAAAGAATTGAAACCCCATCCATAATTAGCTACACTTGCCAGAAAACATTCCAGTTGCAGAGTAATTGTCACAACCTTGCTTTGGAGAGGCCACCCAGCACAGTGCTCGCAGACAAATGATGTCACTCACCCCACGTGCACACCACAGGCCCTGTACTGCCCCATTGGGATATTTCTACAGCTCTCTAAAAAAAAAAAAAAAGAAAGAGAGAGAAAAGAAGAAATCCACCCCCACGTATTTTAAACACCGTTTTGCCCTACATAAGCCAAGAGTTCTGAGTTCTCTTTTAACGAGCGCTCCCAAGCAGAACAAGCCAAGATGCTCTTGAACGAGGAAATGCTGATTCACTGAAACGAGACCGTTTCGCAGAAGTGCGGTGACAAACGGCCCTGCAGGAGTGCCCACAAAGCTGGCACGTCGTGGTAAACGAGGGCACATGGGCCCACGCGACCCCACAGGAGCATCACTGAACCTACAGACAGCGAAGGAATGCTGCCCGAGCAAAGCGAGGGCCGGATTTTCTCGCAGTGGGCCCCTAAGCAGCGTTCTTAGAGCTCCAGATACAGCGCACAAAAAGGCAGAGCTGTTTGCAGACCGGCCCCGCTGCAGCCCGCAGACGGCGAGCAGCTCTCGTGGTTGCATTCAAGCCCCGTTGTGTACTGCTGCAACGAGCTGAGCTTCTGCTGAATGCCACTGCCTGCTGAGTGAGGGACACTCAACCAGGGCTCCCCAGGAATCCACTAGCCAGCCTGAAACTGCCCCTGACTGCCAGCTCGCATGCTTCTGTCCTATCTGCCATCACACATGTATTTAATCCACGCTTCTCATACTCCAGAAGCAGCACCAGGAAGGCTGGCTCACACACACAGGAAGAGACATCATGTTTTAAGCATCTTTAGCATTATTCACTCCCGTGTTAAGTAATAGCTGCTCCATTCTTGGGCTTAATAGCAAGAGGCACCACTGTGAATGCATTTCCTCATCAATATTTCACACCGATTCTTGTAGTAGGATGACTGAGCCGTCAGATTTTGATACCTGCTCTCTAGCTTGCCACGCAAGCTTAGAATTGGTTTTGTTCTGCCTGTTCGTGGGGACCAAGTCTACAAGGGGAGAACAGCAGCAGCAAACAAGCAGGGCTCCCTCTCTCATGCAGCCTGAGCCAAGGCAGAACCTGCAGCACAGTACTTTGTCCGCAGGGCAGGTGGATCCTGCTGCGTGCAGCACAGAGGTTCAATGGGAAACCAGGACAGTCCAGCAGCTTCTTACGCCCAAGGCCAGCTTGCCACAACCATACCAGCCATGCTGAACAAGCCATGCTGCTGGAGACATGTGGCAGGACGTGGTTTCCAGACCCTTTCCTGCTAAGTTCTGCAAGTAGAAGAGGATTGCCAACTCACAAAGCAGCTCCACGCCCAGGCAGGCTGCAGGGATGAATGCTATCTGAGATCTCTCACCTCCAGTTTCCCCAGACACCTTTCCAGCTAACAGGCCTCTGCCCGCCCTCCTCCCAGCCTGGCTCCCCACCGACCGGCCTCCTCACATCAACCCTCCGGGATGCACGAGGACTTCCTCCACCTATAGACACGGAGGCAGAGATCTCCCACCCCTCCGCAGCACACGACACGGGTACTTGCTGTGCAAGGCCCAACATCTCACACCTGAGCTCCCCTCCTCCCTCCACACAGCCCATGGAACATAGCGGCCGCACACTGCGCTTCCACAGCGCTCTTCTGCAGGAACCTGTGACCAGGGACTGATGACAGTGAGATAACTTTTTCCAGAGAGGTGAATGATCCATTAGCACAAAGCACAGCATAAAGAGATGGGAGGGACACTGTTCCAGCAGATCCCAGTGCCTCAGCCTTGATGGGAGCTTCCCACTCGTCTTAGCGCTGCTAAATCAGAGCAGACAGTCTGTGCAGTCCCTCCTCTCACCCTCCTCTTAAAGCACAGCTCAGTTTTCTAGGGATCTCTGGACATCCAACAGACCAAGGAGCAAAGCAGGCACTCACCTCCCCACTGACAAACACCCAAAGCTCTCTGAAGTACTCTCCATAGCCCTGGAAGCACTTCTAGCAGATCTCTTAGCTCCAGTCATGCTAGCTTCTAAACAACTCCTCTCTATTCAACACTTATCCACCATGAAAGTTCACCAAGTGACCCAAAGGATGCACGCAGCAATGCGTGCTCCTGGCAAGACACAGCTCCTCCATGCTCTGCACACAGCAAACACAGAGCCCACACCATGAAGTCCATTTGCTGCTGAAGAGGTTACAGCAAAACCACCAGCACAGCGTCCATCTACCCTCTGACTGTACAAGCAGCATGCTCAGAGGAAGATATGAGCATCAGCACAGCCCAGAAATCACTGCTCCTTAAGACACACTCCCTTGCTCTCCGATAGTCAGTTCTGCCACAGAGTTGTGCACGCTCTGGAATTCTGAAGCACACGTTTTCTGACGGAGCACAGCGATGCCCTGCACTCCGGTACCTCTGACAGCGTTTTCGGGATTACAGCTGTGTTGTGGAGCATCCCAGCAGCAGCTCAGGGAAGCGCTGCTCAGCAGGTCTCAACACGAGGTCAACGCATCTCAGCTTCAGCTCTTAAAAGATAAAGGTCAACAAAGTCATCGACAAAATTGGAATAAGAGTTTAAAACAACATATCCAATGCAAAACTGATTTTAAACATGCTGTTACCAGCACCCAAGGCCAGGCACTGCCCAAGTGCTGAGCATCTAACATCTAACACACTTGAGATGCCGATGCAAACTTTCTAGCATTTGAGCATAAGAAAAACAAAACAACCAGCCCAAACAACCCATGGAAAGAGGGGATCGAGGCCCAGTGACAAGGAACAATTTAGGATAAATCTGTGCTGTTGCTACCATTATGATCACACAAACAACTTCACTTTCCTGCACCTAAGATCACTGCGACCTTTACTGGTCCTGTATCAGACGACTGCTGGAGCACGTTTCACCATCACCTTTCAAGAGTGTCTCCATGCCCAATCCCAAGCCAGAGGTGACCTTCCCCCACCCTCACTGTGCCAAACCCACCCGGAATACCCCACTTACAGCCGCCACCTCATCCACCCAACAGCCTTTTCTCAAACTGAAACATCAAGAGAACTGTCCCACCTGTGTTCAGCCGCAATTCACTTGTGGTCACACTGGCTCTCCTGCTCCAGCCACGCAAAGCTCCAGAGAGCAAAATAAAAACCACCCCAAAACTTTCGCAACACTTGGCTTTTAAAATCCGCAGTCAAAAATTAACGAGCCCCAGATGTCCGCAGGCTGTGGTCTCCAGATCTGCTAGGCTGTACGTACACCGACAGCAACTTCAGAGCCCTTTAAGCTCCTGGAAAAGTGCTCCTTCAAAGATTGCTCCGAGGTGCGGGGAGGGGAGAGTTACCAGATTCTCTTGCTCTCCCCAGCTGGCTCTTCTAATTTCCCTGAAACAGTTGCTCGAATTCTAGGAACAAAGCGTCGACATCCATAATGCAAACAATTCAGCTGTTTTACTGTTGAACAGTCCCCACGCAGCCAGTATTTGGGGGGCTGCTCCTTTGCTTGAATGCGTTTTCCTTTCACAGCACCCCCCACACAGCCCTACCTCGCTCCCATGTGCAGTAGCGCATCGACACAGACAAGTTATGCCTCCAAATTCAAACCGCAGGACCACTGCCCTCCCGAAAACAGCAGCAACACAGCACCTCCACCAAGCAGCAGGCTTAATGAGCAACCTGCTTTCTAGCTATTCGGATGTGCCCAAGTTTTCCAGCCTTAATGCTCAAGGTCATCAGAAAAAGCAGCACTTTGTGCACGACGAGGCTTTGCGGATACGTGATTCATCCCAAAGGAAGATTCCTATGACCCTCCCCTTTAGCATCTATAAACTACCTCACGCACCCAAGCACCACCTGGAACCCAATGCCACGACCCAGCAGGCTTCTTTAGACTCACAACTTACTACCTCAATACCTTGACTTCCCGAGAGGTCACGGGTCAAATTAGAACATATGCATACAGATCTATTAGCAAACCTAGAGGAACGAGAGGAAGCAACAGCGGACAACGAGCAAAAAGAAGGTTCTGCTCCAGCTGAAGGTGCTGCCAGGAGCAGCGGTCGCTCCCCAGGACAGATGATGGGGCTGCACACAGAGCCAAGAGCAGAGGAGCTGCCTGCAGGGGAGGACAGGTAAGAGCTGAGACCTGATGGACCTGGAGCGGATAGCGGTGTCAGGCAAACTCTGAGCTGCGCTGCAGGGCGGGCAGATATATTCTCTGCCACTCCTTCCTGCTCACACTCTTCCCCTGCTCCTGCATGGGGTCCCTCCGATGGGAGACAGTCCTC
>JANHGO010006941.1:0-20689 GCA_024606505.1 Aquila spilogaster
TGTATAGCCAATATTTCTCTCAATCTCACTATAGACTTTACTTTCTTTGCTTAATGGGGTAAAAAGGAAAGTGAGCTATGAGTGTGAGTCGAGAATAACCTAAGACAGTATGGTGCGGGGCCGCGCCTGACAGCTGCTGTCCGTGCCCGGCGCGCTGTCAGCGGGGTAGTGCTGCAGCGAGAGCGGCGAGTAGGGAATTCTCCAGGGTAATGCCGGCGGTTGTGTTACTTCCGAGGTGTTTCGGCGTGACAAGTGGTGTTTGCGGTATAGTATGGCTGCGGTTCAGAGAAGTCGGCCTTAAAACTAAGATAAAGCCCTCGACCTATAGAGGGGATGGCCACAGTGTATTTCGCCCCTGTAGGCTGTCTTCTCGTGCTTTCATTGTGTTTGGAGACGCAGAGGTGAAGAATGCTCACTAATCCAGAGGATGGTTACACATCAGCCTGCTTAGAGTGCTTTGGTGTGCCAGGCTGGGTGAAGTCCCCTGCAGAAAGAAGGCCATTAGCTCCCCCAGGCCTGTGCTCAGCTGGGGGGAGAGCCCAGATCACAACACACTGACAGTGAGTGCCCGACTACAGCCATGTGTCCTGGAAACACTGTGTCAGGTGGGGAAGCCCACACCTGTTACTTGTTTCACCCACTACCTTCCACTTCTGTTTGATGCCTCTTCCAACGCAGGGCCATGAACAGCTGTTGCATTTCCAAAACTCTCCATTGAAATTTCACTGATATCCTTGCTCAGATTTTCAGATCTTGGATTTCAGAGCCACTTAATTGTTGCTTTTCCCCTTTCTTCTATATTCTTTGAGAACAGGAACTGCAGTTAACACCTAGGATGTGTGTGCCACAGGTTGATGTAGAGGTATTGTGATTATAGCTGTTTGCTCCTCTCATAATTCCCAGTAGTTTGTTTTCACTGCTGGTGAGTACCAAGCTGAATTTCACATAAATCTGTTCTTAGTGGCTGTAGTGCTATAATAGGACAGAAAGTACCACAATAATAGCAGGGCAGCAAAGTCTCCAGCTACAGCAAATGAGAATGAACCCAAATGCAGCAGCCACATATGCAGAAAGAAGGAGCTACTTACCTTTGGAAAGCCTCAGATAGGCAGTGGATCTCCAGCAAGAGATGTTCTTGCCTTCTCTGCCAGCCCTTAAATGAGGTCTGGGAAGGGGTGGAGCCAGGATCCACCCCTTTCAGTCACTCAGGTACATTGCATGCACCTGAGCTCCCTTGGGTTGGCCCTGCCTTCCCACTAGGTGCTCCATCACTGATTCAAGCTGTGACTTAGCATTTCCGCTACAGTGGCTGTAAAAGCTCATTTAGAGAAGTGTGATTAACTGGGAACCCAATGTGTGTAAAGATGCATCTGCTTTAGCACCATTACTTTAACACCTAGCTGATAAAAGTCTGCGGTGTGTGTATGGGAACTGCTAAATCACAGCCTGAACCACTTGCTGAGCACCTGGTGAAGGAGCATAGCCAGCCCTGGGAGCACAGGTGGAAGCAATTCACCCGTGCAACTGGAAGGGGTGGATCTGGCTCCACTCCTCCCTAACCTCACTTATGGGCTTGCAGACACAAAGGAAGCATCCCTACTTGGAGATTATCTTTTCTGAAGTGTACAGTGAGCCCTGATCCTTAAAAAGGTGTGAGCAATTATTTGTTTATTACTAGGTTGTGATTTCTGTCTTGTTGGGTGATCTGAAATTGGTTTAAAGCAACTATATCTGCTATTGCCTATCCTGACAGCTTGAGATCAGAATAACAAGTTTCAGTAGTTGACCCATATCTTTCTTATCAGAAGCTTAACCAGTGAGTAGTCTTCTTTCCCTCGTGTGCCAGCCTCAGTCATCTGTGAATGTACAGGATCCTGGCTGTATTAGCTTGCCAGATGGGACTGCACTGGTTGCCTCTATCCATTTGGAAAGGGTTTGTTTTCATTTACTCATTTGTTGGCATCTTTTCCTTTGCAAACACATTTATGGTAGCTATCTTTCCTTTTCATACCCAGGAAATTTCTGTTCTGTCCTTTTGTAGATTTGATCTTTGCCACTGAATTATGCCCTTGAAATATGCTCTAGTAGCTCTGGCTTAGAGCTGCAGAATTATTTTTGGGTAGGTAACCTAGTTACATGCTGGGATGCTACAGGTGAGTTTATTGGGGAATGTGAAAAACAAATATAATAAAAGGTAAGTAGGAGAACTGTGTTGTTTTCCTTTAACTCTGAGCTGCGCTTTTACTTGTAAAAGCGCAAGGGCTGCTTAGAAAGTAATGCCTCCTATTTTATTATGTCAGCCCACAGTGTTGGAGGTGGATGTTGTTGGTATGGCTGTAGAAATGTTCATGCCAATACTGTTACATTTTGTTGCTATATAGCAGAGGGGCAATCTAACAAAATGGCTTCTGACATGGAAGTGCCCTTGAAGCGACTGAAAGTCTGTGGCTTGTAGTATTGTAAATAAGGAAGTTCTGCAGGGAGCTGGGTTACTTCTCTGTTTCCCTTAACCTGCTTTTGTCAGGTGACCTGGCAAAAAAGTATCGCATCCTGCTATGTTAGAGACAATGTTACAAGAATTCATTTAAGTTAACTCTTAAGCTGTAAGTGTTTATATAGAACTGATGCCTAGTATTTTTTCCACAGGTAGTATTTGCTAGTTCAGTATAGGAGGTTTCAAACAATATGATAACAATAGTAAAAAGAAAGGTTTAATGCCAGGCCCCAAAGAATGTTCTTGACGTTAGCATTACTCTCATGCTAGTAGATGATGCTAATGATACAATTAGGTTTATAGTATTATACCGAATAAGTATTTCTTTTGCTTTCTTTCTGATGAGGAGGAAGTGGTTGTATTTTTGATACTGTGAGGAATGACCATTTGTAGAGTAACTCTTTAAGTGTTGTTTTATATGCAAGTCATTTATGATCCTTATTTACGAGGTTTATTCCTTGTCCTATTTGCTTTGCAGGAAATGAGTTGATTATCTTTCTGGCAGACCAGAAGGAACCTTACTTTAAGCCCCGTGTTAAGTTACCAATGAAGTAAGTATTGGTATTGAATGGTGAAGCAATATAAGTTGTCTTTTTTTGGATTTTTTTGGAAGTGCATCTTTACAGTCACGATTAGAACTGTCTGCTGACGTTATCTGTTTACCTTTGTGGTTCGGCTTGCGCTTAGGTGAGTTTGAGCAAGAGGATTTTTGAGTAATTTCTGATACTCTTTTGTTTTGCTTTTTTAATTTTGTGCTTTACATGGCATAATATCTGGAGACGAGTTTTGTCATGCATGCAATTTAGTAGTAGGTGTGAGTCCCTGTCCCCTTAGACAATTTGTGTGCTTTGGTTTTTCTTTGTATTTGTGTTCATTTTTTATGTACCCATTAGTCCCATTATTTGCATTTGAGGCCTTTTTTTTGTTTTTAATTCTAGATCTCTAGGTGTTACCATAACCAGCGTAGTTCCAGGAGATTATGATGGTGACTCACAAATGGATGTCCTCCTGACTACCCGAACACAAAATCATGGCAAAGATGAACTTTCAGTGTTCATTTTCTGGGGACACAACCAAACATTAGGTGAGTTGCTGAGAGTGCTTATTAACAAGATTTTTGGATTACTTAATAATTCCAAGTATTTGCAGAAAGTTGTGTCACTTTACATTTTTGCTTAAAATAATGATTAGCAGCTGTGCAGCTTCATAGTATTCATGTAGTACTTAGCTATTAAATACTATTTCATAATTAATGTAAGAAAGCAAAGCTAAAATTTGTACTTTTATATCATGCAACAGGCATAACCAAACAATATTACAGATTGATAGTAACTGACTATCTAAAGAGTGACTTCTTATGGCTTCCCCAATGCACATGTGAACTTCACAAGGATTACCCCAGAAGACTACCATGTTTGATTATAGAACGTGCTAAGAACTTAGTGTACAGTTTAGAGCTTAAATTTTCAAAATGTCACACCTGAACTGACCCACATTAGTATAACACTCATATTGCTGTTAAAACTAAATTCTTCAAAGACAAACTTACTCTGAAGTGGGTTTTGGTGAAGAAGCTGTAAAGTCTCTGTCACTGGAAGTTTTCAAGAACCTTAAACGATCATCTTTCAGTTGTGTTCTAGGTATCTAGCAGTGTTCTGATTGTATCTTAGAGTAGAGCCATGGACTGTGTGACCACTTGAAGTCTCTTTATTTTCTGCTGAGTTTTCTAGAAAAGCATTTTGGAAAGAGTTCACACTTTGAAGAAGGACTGAAAAGCTAAAGATCATCTTAAGTGTACAAAGCCTATTGAACAGTATTATGAACAATTACATTATGAAATAGTTGTCAGTGAGGCAGATGATGGGTGACCTTAGAGGCCATTGTTTCTGACTTTATTCAGAGATAAAATGAGCAGCCCTGGAAAGTGGATTGGATTGAGTGTTGAGAGAAGAATGTAGCTGTAGCATTAGGAAGAATATGAAGGATTTAGAGGAACTTACGCTGTCTTACTTGTGAATAAACAAACTTTGGGAGAGGCACAAGTGGAGCTTAAAGGAGTTAGAGGTTGGTATGCAGTGAGGCTACTGGAAAGGTATGTGGTGCTTACTTGGATAATGGAAGTATGACAAATCAAGAGCAGGGTGATGTGGAGACTGGAATTAAGATGAAAAGTACAGGGATATAGGGGAACTGGAATGATGTGGCAAAGAGTTGGGATTGCAAGTGAAAGTGAAGTCTGAGAGTTGATGACCTGATTAAGACTTAAAATCCTCATTTCCCATTTAAGCAGTCTACCTCTAATCTTAATTTCAAACATACAGTGGATCTTGTTAGAAATATATTTTATAGTGACAAAGTATTAAACATGTGCAGTGATAAATTTGAAGTGTCTTCAACCCAGCTAGTTCAGATTTCATATGAGTGTGGGATTGCATAGAATAGATTTCACCAATATTTTTTTTATTTGTTGAAAGTTCCAGTGGAGAGAGAAGCTTCAGTATTTGAGCTACTACTTACCTTTCCTGTGGAAAATTAAAAGCTTAAATCTATCTTTAGTATCCAGGAGCCATCTTGTTTTGTATGCTTTTTTTTCTTATCATAAAATTAATAGTTCTAAACTAATAGAAGAATTATATTTGCTAAATGCTACTGTCATAACATATCGACAATTTAATAGAATGTGTATTTTCTGTTTTCAGATCTTAACCATAAAACTATAATAAATAAGACTTTTCATGATGAGCCTCTAGTAATGGAGTAAGTATTGCCTACCTTTCTAGTTTAAGTGTTTTGTAGTAGTGACTAATAGCAACTGGATAAGTATGTTTTAACACTAAAATTTAGAGCATGTTCCTTTCAAGAAGAGGATGGTTTGTGGTTTATAAAGTGACCTAGTAAAAGATGACAGAACATAGATTTGTAAAGATGGCTGATACATATTATATCAGCCTGGCCACAGCAATTAAATAAACTTTGAAATTTTTTTAATTTCACTACTTAGTGTTTTATGCAAAAAAAAAGGAGCCATTTATTTGTCGTGAGCTTCGAAGGGAAGAAAAACACAAACACCTTACTAGCTTATCCCAGTGAAAATATTTGTTCCTTAGCTTGACTGAAAAAATGTGGAAAATATAGCAGGATGGGTGGGCAGCAGGTACTTGTGGGAGGAGGAGCAAGTTTCTGCTCTTTCTGCATAAAGCTGGTACTTCTCGTAAGCAATGTATATTGTATTTTCAGTTTATATTGCCTTATTTGCAATGTCAGATAAGATGCATTTAGTTGGTTATGCTGGTGAGACCTCATCATCTTCCAGTGGTGATGAAATTCAAACCTTGTTCGTTAAACTCCTGTTTATTTAAGTGTATAGTTAAACAAGAGCTATGTATGTATGTGGGAATTGGAGAATCCTTGTTTTGGGAAGAGTGGAATGAGTGAAAGACTTGAGTGAGAAGTTTTTGATCAGTTCTGCATTCTTAAATTTGAAGAAGTCTTTAAGGAAAATAACTAGAAATATTTTTTTCTTTTTAAGTAACAGTGACTTATATAACTGGGAAATCAAATGCATGGCATAGTTTAAAATACTTAGCAGCCTTTGCACTACTGCTAGCAGCTCAAAGAAGAGGCTACACAGCTGAAAATTCTTAACTGCCTGCTGAGAAAATGCTAACTAAATACAGGATCAGTAAAGAATGGTCAGTTTTGACTCCTGTAATGAGTAAAGTAATACTGAAACTGTTTTTTGCTTTCAGCTTTAATGGTGACTTGATTCCTGATATCTTTGGTGTCACAAGTGATTCAGATAAGCCACAGATACTGATAGGCGGGTAAGCTAAGTGTTTGAATGAATTTCAATAACTTATCCTCTTTTATTTAGAGACATAAGACTGGAGCTGTGTGAACTCAAGTCTTCTTTCCATATGTGTATGTGAACATTCTATTACAGCACCTAACTGCGTTAATCTATTTATTAAGAAAAATATTTGGTATGCTTTGTGGGTTTCTTAAAGATTTTTGCAAAAGGCAGATCGCTGAGCAACAATATAAGATTGTGTGCCAGTGATGTTTTCTGTATTGCATTTTCCGCTTTAAGGAGTAGTTAAGGCCACTTTGCAGAACGTAAGAGTTGTCAGGAGTTCTGTGTCATGAGATTGCAGTAAAGGGGACTAAGTTTATGATTCATGTTTCTGCTAGCACTGGGATTTCTAGCATGGGACTAGCTAGTAGATACTGGGATAAAAAAGTTTGATGGGAAATCTCGACTAGTAAGGAATATGAAAAAGATTATTTTTAACTGTTATGAATGTTCTAAAATTTAAGTTTCACTGTTAATCTCTAAAATCAAACTATAACATTTAACAAGGAATTATTGGGGAAAAAAACGTCCGGAACTAGGCTTGTTTATTCTTACAGGGCTTGGCCTTTGAAGATTTAATTCTAGCTTGGTATTTTGCTGCTTTTAAGTGGAACTTAAAATAACATTGTCTTGAATGCTGTTTAGTAATGCTAACATAGAAACTTGCAGCTCCCTGTGTTTCATAAGAAATGCAGGTGTTGTAGCCAATGTTTTAGGTTCCTGTACAATCAATACTTCTTTGTCCTAAAAGAAAGTATATGTTAAGAATTCTTTGGGTTCCCATGTGGTTTTCTTGAGCTATTGTTTTAAAGAGGTCTGTTACCACAGGAGAAATCAATCAGATGATTGCTCTGTCTCTATGGCAACTACACATCGGCTTTCTATCGTGCATCTCCATGGCCCTTAAGAAATGTTTGTCTGTTTTTTGTTTTTTATTTTCCCCCACCATCAAGTATTAGTTTGACAAGTGTATTTAACAAGTCTATACCTGTTGCTGATTACTAGTTATTTTCATTTTCTCGGAGATGATTTGAGAGTAACTTAGGGCAAATAACATTTAAATGTATAGTTGAAAACTATATGCCCTTCTTGGCAATGTGTTTTTGTTCATTAATCCTAACTTGAATTTCATTTCATTTTTTTTAAATTGGTGGCCTGTGGAACAGAGCTTTCATTTTTACAACACTTCCTGAAAATAACAGTACATATTGAAAAATTTGAGCTTTTGAAAAATGGTAAACAGGAGTCAGATGTTTCATTTTTTCTTGAAATCTTTTTAGTAGTATGTTGATACAAATAAACTGTCTCATAGGTCAAAATAAAACTGAGCTGTAGGTAATAACAATGTCTTATGTGAAAAAAAGCTTTATTTCATCTGCTCAGAAAAACATTTTTCTACTTATAATTTGGAATGTTTTTTAAATCTCTGCTAGAGCTGCATAACTGACTTTCTTGGCTTAACTTCAAAAATGAGTACATCAGAAAAACTAGAGAATAATTCATTGTCTCTGTAAGGGGGCTGGGGATGGTTTTTGTTTGATTCTGATTTTTTATTGTTATTCCTGTTACTGTATTCTTTTTATTCTAAACTTTGAGAAGAAGACAATGACATCATTACTACATGGTCTATCTATGGTAGTAGGCATGAGCTATTTCAACTTGCATTTCACTTTGTGCATAGTGATGCTTTTCTACACAAATAAACTTATTTTAGAAAGTTAATATAATCTAACTGAAGCCTTTCCTCTATGAATCATCTATTAGAAAACCTTTCAAGCAGTTTCTTACTACTCTACTTAAATAGTATATTGTAAGTGAAGTTGTAATGTTCACTTAATGGTAGAGAAATGCAACTTATGTTCAGTTTTGTTGTTTTTTTTAAAGGTATATTATCATGGTTAACAGTCTGTTAGCACTGATGAAACGTAGTGCTTTTTCTTCTTGCCTTGTAGGAACTTATCACGGCATGCTACATTAGATACCCAAAGTAGAATGTATGTACCACACTCTCATGCGTTTATAAACTTAAATAATGACTTCACAGCTGGTAAGTCATAAAAGTGTTAAATACTTTCCTAAAAGTATTTATCACTTTAATTTATTAAATATTAAATTATAGATTAATGGATAGTGAATATTAAATAATTATTAATGTAATTATTTATGGCAATATTATGTATTGTATATATCTTTGTAGCATTTTCATTGACAGTTGTTATGAGTTTGTTTTAGGATGCTCTGTCCAGTAACTATGACCTTGCTACTTTTGATTTTTCATCAATATCTACACATTAAATAATGTTTTTTAAATAAAAAATGCCAGAATGAATAATATAATAAAATTTTCTGGTTTATAATTCAATGAAAGTTAATGTTTGTTCTGAATAACTGTTTGCCATCAAAGCATCTTCTTCGTGTTGTTTCTCTACTGTTCAGAGTTCACAACTCTGTCAGGTGCTTTGCTGCATTTCCTTCTTTTTCGTTCTGAAAATAATTCATTGAGAGAAGTGTTTTCAACACTGGACTTAACTCATAATTTGCTTCTTAAAGATGTCAGTGTGATTTCATTCCATTTTGTTATAGCTTATCCTAGCACTGAGAAAATTGCATGTGAGACTTCTTATTCTATTACAATATGAGCAATCCTATAAGCTATTTATAATTCAGTATTCACAAAAAATACTGAAGACAACTTTTCTTGTGGTAAATAAACTGTATGGTTTTGTTGATGGTGATTTTGTTTTGTTTAATATTTGTTTAGGTCAAATATGTTATGCATCTTAGCCTTCAAATACCAGAGGTCTATTTATCACATGCATGGTTCATGTCTCAAAGCGTCTTTAAACATCTTGCTAAAAACTTCATTTACTTTCTTAAAACACTAAATGGATTTTGAAATGCTTTCTCTTCTGCTAGATGTGCTTTATACATCAATTCATGTATGGTAGTTTGAGAAGGAGAGATTTTTTTTCCATTTTCAGTAGTACAGGAGTGAGAGAGGAAAGAGGCCATAAACTTAATTAATATGCTTTTCATTTTCAGGGATTAAGTTAATTACTTTAGTGCACAAACTGTAATACTCATTTCTGGCATACTGCTGCATGAAGCTGTCAAGTGGAAATTCCAACTGGAAAACTACGTATATGGTTGCTTATTATAATTAGTGTCATGTCAATAACCAGTGCTAAGGCATTTAGCTCTGTACAGTCTTTGGAATTTTGTTTGGGCAGAGAAGAGGTCCATTCCAGGTAATTTTTTTTAAGATGAATATATGGCCATCTATGTTCACAGGTAGATAAAGGGCAGGAACTCATAAGTTGTTCAAGTGGATCAGTCACAGAACAATTTTTGCAAGAGTACTCAAAGCTACCTATGACAACCAAGTTAGCCTACAAAATGTCCAGAAAGTTCCAGTTAGTGCTGGTGATATGTGAAAATTTGCCTGTTCAATACATACAGATGGCAGCATCTATGTGGGGAGTGCTAGGAGCTTTTATATTCATATCTGGAGATGTGAATAGAAGCTTCTGGGAAACCTCTCCACTCAAAGACACAGATTTTTATTTCCTTCTAACAGCACAGATACAAGTCCTCACGCTGGAATCTACGTTATGTTAGAGCAATCTAAGGAAGACTTTGAGGAAAATAACTCATTCTGAGGAAAAATGGGAAAAAAATATTACAGTTGAATTATTTTCTTTAAAATAACTTTTAGTAATATGGGAAGCTGCTTTTGCTAACCCTCTGAAAACTAGATCAACAGTCAGCAAGGCATATGTTGCAGAAAAATAATACTTTATCAGTGATATTTGATATTTCATGGCTGACACGTTATTCCAGGACTGCCTGCTGCTGAAATGAAAAACCACCTGGTCCTGACTGTACATTTATGGCAGTTTGCTCTCATCTGCTCTAGTAACTGTATGAGGGTGAGGGCGTGGAACATGATTCATTTTCACTTGAGTTATTAAGCTGATCCAAGTTATCGTGGAGCTACAGGGTTGTCACAGCTAGTGTAAGCAAAGAGATAAGATAGATTCCTCTTTTTAGCAGGAGCAGATGTATGTAGTTTGCCTGTGGTCAAGCAGTAAATTGCACCTTGAGACTCATTGTGCCTCTTTTTTTTTAAAAAAAAAAAAAAAACCTGTTTAGTGTTCTTATGGTGTTATCTTTAATTTGTGCTAGGCTGTACAGAGGTTGGCAAGTGACTCATGGAAGTAATGATAAAAGTAGTCAGCTGTGGTGTGGTTTTGTTTACTTTTAAGTAAAAGCAGAAGAAAAAAATAACTTGTGTGTAACTGTGTGCCTGGTCCTTGTAATACTGGGATTCTGAAAGCCCTCTGCCAAACAGTGCCAAAATAACATGTTGGTACTGCTAAGTATGCACACAACTATCGTGTGCCCCTATGCAGTCTGGGTAGACTTCGCAGGACAGCTCAGTGTTTCTTCTATTTGTTTAGCTCTGTTCCTTGTCAGTGTAGCTTGGGCAGCGCAGCCTTACAACACCAGGAAAGGGAGGGTACCATTCATGCTATCTTTTTCTCAGTGTAATCTCTTATTGGTTGATTAAGGTAAAGCTAGTGAAAATGAGAGAATCCTTGTGACAATCCTAACGTGCACTGCCATTCTTGATACAGAAAAAAATTTATTAAGGATAAGTTTTGGTCCATATTAAAATCCTATTGATTACAGGAGAGGCATTGGCAAGGATGCAGAAATGTAGTCTGCATGTTGAAATCCTGCTGTCCAAAAGGCTTAATACTATTACGAGATTCAGTGCTGCTATGGTACTTCTGAACTGAAAAAAATCAAGAGTCTTTATTTGCGACAGTGCCACTATTTATGATTATGGAGATAAAAAAAGGCCCTTCAGAATGCCCAATGTTCACTTTTTATATTAAGACATTTTTCTAATGTTCTGAAGTGTTTTGGGGCTCTTTGTATTGTGCAACAGATGCAGCCAATTCAGTGGTTTTTACACTAGGCTATTTTTGGTAACTCCATTATTATAAACAGCTTAGGAGATTTAAAGTGTGCTTGACATTCCAAGAAAGTAATAATAAAATCAAAAATCCTCTCTGAGCTGAGAATCTTTTCTGCTAGTTTATTGTCTATTCCATTTTCAACCTGCCAAGATATAAACACTCAGAAGAGAGGTTTTAATTGGCACGTTTCTCCTGCTCTGGGTGAAATGAAGTCAAATTGTTCTGATTTCATTATATGAGAACATGTTCATAAAGATGTTTTTAATCCCCAACAATGCTTCATGAAAGGCTAACTGTGTAAGGATTTTATAAATCCAAAAATCCACTAACCAGAACAAAGGTAATACTAATCTTTCTTGGTGAGATTTAAACTATGTTGTTTCAGATAGTAATGCTGCTGCTGTTTTTCAATTAAACCATCATCATGTCTATTTTTATAATTTTTAATTAGGTATGTAAATTGAAGTTAGGATAGTAATATTAAATAATCCATGCAAAAATCTGCCATATAAAATTTTTACCAAAGGGTCTATGTTTGCTTTGTGGATAAGGCTAAAACAAAAAACAGAATTTTTAAGCATCCTCTTCATGTGTGTTGTGTGCTTCTCCAGGGAAGAGAATCTCGTGCACAGGATGACTGTGTTTGAACAGGGTGTCTGGAGACTGTCTAGTTCAACCTCCCCAAAGTGGCATTAGAGTAGGTTGTTTGGGGTTATGTCCAGTTGTGTTTTGAGTGTCTCTGAGGACAGAAGCTCTGCAACCTCCCTGGGCAATGTTTTCCAGTATTTAACAGCTCTGACAGCAGAAAAAGTTATATTTAAGTGGAATATTTTGTATTTCAATTTGTGCCTATTGTCTTTCATTCTGCTGCTGCCAACCAGAGAAGAATCTGGCTTTGCCAGACTTTATATATGCACATATATTGTCAAAAAGCAATTTAATTTTAAATATTATATCTTAATGTTTTCAAAACAGTAGAAGTTAGTATAGTACTGATTTTTTTACCTCATAGTTACACTTCATAATACCTCAACTTTAAGTCATGTGCTTAGCTAGTGCGATGTGTTCTACCAAAGTGATAAGAAAAAAAGCATGGCCATTGGGAAATGTTCTGCCTGTTAAAAATAAAGAACAGTGAAATTAACACTGAACTTGGATAAAAATAGTGACTATTTCTGTTATTTGTTAAATGCTATATGCATTTCAGTTTTATAGCTGAATTTTTATTCAGCAGTTCATAAAAGATTTTCATTTCTTATAATTTAGTGAGAAGTAAAATATTTGTGGGTAAAACCCACAAATTTAAGTGTACGTCTACATCTAAAGTTTGATTGTTTCTCAACAATAAAAGTATATTTTAAAATGAGATGGTGTTTTTCTTCTTGGAATTTGAAATTCCAAGTATTAATGACTTCAGTGTTGAGGAAATGCTATTTATGTGTAATTGCAGTGTTTTATAGATGTAGACATGAGACGCTGATTATATTTTAAAATGTTGTTTCCATTCACATTTTTTCCTTCTCACCTGAATTGTACAGCATTAATCCAGAACCCATTTTTTATTTGCAGAGGATCTGAACTTTCAGCCTAGACATTTGAGGTCAGAACTGCATCTTACATCAATGTCACATTTTACACGTGCTCTGAGATAGACTGAAAGATGAGAAAAATCTGATGACCCTTGTTAGAATGGGGTTACTGGGTGTATAGTAATACATGATCACAGTTATTAGCTAGTTTAAGAATGTAATCTTAAAGTTAATAACAATAGACTTGTCTGAACAGATTAAGGTGTGTTTTATAGAGCAGTTCTGTCTAAATGAACATTTCCAAAGGACACTCCTTGAGTAAGAGACCTGTCTTAAAATTGTCATATTCTCAGACTGGAAGATATTTATCACATAATGTAAGTATTTGAACAGGATCTAACTACTACAGCTTCCAGCAAGATAAAAAGTAACTTCCTTTTGTATTAATCCTCTCAGTTCAAGTCAATAGGAACTCAGTATTTCTCAGAAATGTGTGTCACGTGTTAGTCAAGAGATGGAGATAGTACTGTTTTGTTGAGTAAACAGTGTTCCCAACATGGTCATCACACTTAAGACTTTACAGTTGAAATACATGAACTAAGTGATGGAGAGGAAGTGTTACAGCTGGAAACTGAGGCCAAGACAAGTAAAAAGGACCAGTGATAAAGGCTATCCAGAACTGCTGTATAGTTAGGTACTGACACAGATCATCTATTTCAAGCTAGATAACAGATCAAGATATTTTGGTTTTGCCACTGTTGTTTTTTAACAGTCAGTGATTTCAGGTAAATAACTTGAACCAAGCAAAGGCTTAAATTTAGCATAGGTACTAGATAAACACTGATTAAACTGTCTTAATATAAGCTCTCGCAGTTATATCGAGTGCTTTCTCTGAAAGTAAAATGTGTAGGATAGCAATCATTTAGCTTCATGTCTTTTTTCTTTTAAAAAAAGAAAACTTGATGGTTGCTAATTAAAACTTACTAAAACATTATATGTTCAGTTAGGGCTATTGGTTTCTTCCTAAGCCAAAGTACTTAACTACTGTAGCAAAAGTATTCCTGATGAACCTGTAATTACAATAACTGTTTAAGTTTAGAAGTTAAGTTTAGAAGAAATAGGCCATGTCTCTACAAATATTAGAAAAGTAAAAAAGTTCAAATCTTTGAGACAAGCTTCATTGGACTCTCAATTGTGCTGCAGCTTTTATCATAGTGACAGATGTATCGTTGAGTGCAGTGAAAGATATCTAATGTACTAAATATTTTGTGCCTTATTTGGTTCTGTGATTTGAAAGTTTGGAAATACTGCTTTTGCAGCCTGTCTTGTGTTGAGCACCAGCACATGGTGTGCATAATTGCAGATATTTCTGGAACTGTTTACAGACACTGAAGGAAAAATGGTGAATTTGATTTTGGGAAGACTAAAAGTGGGAACAGTCATTAGTCAGAAACAGCTTGGTATAAGCTAATTGCCAGTCTCTTTACCGGTTTCTGATGGTTAATTTTCTTATGTTGTTTTGCTTTAGGAATCAAGAAACCTAATGTCCCAGAACATTTACAGTGTTTTCTCTTTGATTCCAGTTTAGTTTCAATGCATATGTAGACAGGTTTTTCTTGAAAACCATTCATAGAGTTCTCAAGTCATTTTTATGTTGTAAAGAAATAAGACTACGTATGAAGTCTTTGTATAAATTTAGGTTTGTACATATGAAAAGTATTCATAGGGACTAAAAAAAGTTGTAAAGGTATGTATTTTCTATGTTTAAATATGCTGGTCATTTTTTTCCCATATAGGTGGGTTGATGTTTGGTGAAAAAAGGAGAAAGCTCTATTTTATTTAGTTCTTAGACCTTGGGGCATTTAATGATTTTAATACAGTTGTAACTTCAACCATCCTGTCAGAGCTTGAATTTGAAGCAAAGAATTTTAGTTCAGCACATTGTTTATATTTACCGATATGTTCAATCAGACTTATCAACAAATAACTTCCACTTTAACATTGTGCATGTTAGAAGTATGCACAGACATGCATATTCTTCAGCATAAATGAAAAAGTCTTTTAGGTATGTTTGGCATGTACACATGCATGTTCTAACTGGTTAATACTTCGTTTTGTAGGGGGGGGGCTCAGACTTCGTGCATTTTGGTAGTGTTTAAAACTATCCTCTTTATTAACCTAGAGTTCTGAAGCAAATGTGAAATGAAACTGTAACTTAAGAATATTGCTTATGCCCTGGCAGTTTCTGAAGATAACTGTAGTTACTGAAGGTTTTAATTTTGAAATAAAGCCCTCTGACATTAAACAGAAAGGTCAAATCAGTTATTAGTGAAATGAACACTCTATCTATAAATAGTAGTGTTTTTTATAACTCTTAAAAGTGAACGAAAATAACAAGGTTAATTAGAAGTGAACTTGAAGCGGGTTCTGTACCGTTTGCCTTTGTTGTAATTTCCTAGTAGTGCTAATAAATAAAAGCAATATTTGGAAGTAGGTTTTGTAATACTATCTGCTTCAGTTGGGTTATCTGAATTATTCCAATTGGGCTGAAGTCTTCTAAGCTGTCTGTCTGCCTCTGTGCTGAACTTGTTCTAACCGTCAGTTATGCTTGCTTAGACTCTTTCACAAGCTGAAGCTGGTTTAGTGTTCGGTAACTTAGGGCAAACTTTCCCAGAATGACCTAGTTCTTGCTCTTGAAACATCCTTCCTGAGAGATGTTTTAATTTAAAAACTACATAAAATGTAGCCAACCTGAAACATGTTTTGGAAATATCAACTGCTTTTTTGTTTTCTTTTCCCCCTCCTAACTTGCTATCACTGTGTTCTAAAACATTCATGTGTAGTGAAAACTGTCAGGGATTAATGAAGCTTTTCCTTCCATGTATTTTGCAGCCAAAATTCTGTTATATGGCGTATTAAAAAAATAGACATTGTAGGAAGAGTAGAAATGCTTTCATGTTCAAGGAGTTTAATC
Organism: Aquila spilogaster; assembly: GCA_024606505.1. Classification (NCBI taxonomy): domain Eukaryota; kingdom Metazoa; phylum Chordata; class Aves; order Accipitriformes; family Accipitridae; genus Aquila; species Aquila spilogaster. Next base: position 15,836 of record JANHGO010006941.1, read on the forward strand.
CTGTCCTGCATTTTTAATGCATCTTTTGTGTGGAATTCCACATTGTGCCAGATACAACATGCTGTAATTGAACGCTGGATGCTCAGTATTAATTTCTTCTAGGCATCCTTATTTTAAGTTATGAGACCCCGTAGCAAAAATGCTATGCTTCTGGTGCCCTCAGGTGAGTGATCAAAAATGTTAGCGGTTATATGATGTTCTATTAGATGTACTACATGAAAAATTGTCAACGATGGTTCTAACTCAAGATATGGGTGCTTGATGTTGAAATTATTTCACTACATGCAGATGTATGCGGTGTGGCCTTGGCATCAATACAAAGTAGACATGAAAGCACTAAAGCTGATGCAGTCTAGTTGTGTAAGTTTTACTTATCTTTCTAGGGAGGTTCTCATTCATAACTGGGCCATATTTTGATACAATATCAAAACTAGCTGATCCAATCAGATAAAGGTGGATGGAACTGCTGTCATTCCTCTGTAATGCACTTGTAGCTTATTTATGCTTATTAAAGTATAACTGAATTTGCTCACCAAATCTCTTGTTAGGGAAAGTGAGGCTGTGAATAAAATGCCAATGGTTGTGCATCACAGCCTGTGCCAGATGTCTTCTGTATTATTTGCTTATGTTGGTTTTCAGTCTCGTGGATCTAAAATGACAGCCTCGTCAATTCTTTAACTTACTGGTAGATTGTTGACCTCTGTTTATGAATTTTCCTATTGCTTATGTTGTTTTTGTTAACAACTCCCTGCTAAATCAAAAGTAACAAAACATAATTAAATGTGAACACACTTTTCTTTGAATTTGTTTAAGAGAAACACTTCCTCTCTGATAATGCTTTTCTTACTTCTAGCCATTCAGTTACTCTGTAGGCAGTAAATTTTGGGAGACCTTCCTACATCTAATGTGTGGGTCTCCCACCATCCCAGCTATCAAGGACTTGACTTATCTTTTTTATGTCATGTCGTGAAATAAGAAGAGCAGAACTCTTCTTGCAGACCTAGTCTGGTGGTCCATCCAATGATCTCTGTGTCCTTTCTCTGGCAGTAGGAGAGTGTCAAGACTGATTTTTATTTATTTATCCTGCGGTCCATTTTCACTGTATGTCTCCAGAATCTACAGCTGTCATAGTGTTGTCAAAGATAAATCCATGCCTATTGTGTTTGGTATCCATTTATGTACCTGTGATTTAGTGAAAGTATCCACAGTAACATTTTTGTATTCTGTAAATAATAGATTCTTGAGCTCAAGTTTATTTCATTTTATAACCTTAGGTTGTAAATATCTCATATTGTGCTGCCGTTAGTTTGTTAGCAGTTGAACAGAATGGTCCAGCATTCCATACTTTTTCTAAACTTACAGATCTGTGTGCAAATAGTTTTGTTTTCTTCAGCTAAAATAGCTACCACAGCTGCCTCCCAAAGGTGATGTGGCAGCATGTCTTTAAACAAATGACATTTCCCCAGCATTTGTAATATGATATACATTCCTTGTAGGAAGGAGGTGTTCAATTTTCTTGACTTTGCTGGAAGCAAAACAAAATTGTTGTGGTTTTCAAGATGATTAGTGTATTAAAATACAAAAAGTGTAGAAATGAACTGTGTATGCTTTCATGCCATCCAACAACTAAACATGCATGTCATTTGTTCCATATTTTTTCCTACAGCCCTCATATATTAAAGAAGGTAATAATGATAGACCAAGGAAAGCAATAGCAACGGTTGTAAAATACACCTGCTATGGACACTCCTCCTTTGGGAAGGAGGTGCTTGCAGTTTGCTTGCTATGTTTGTATGGGAAAAGGTATTTATAAATATCACACTTATTCTTTATGGTTCCATCTTCAATTAGTTCTTGTTCCTGAGAACTGAAAGTATACATGATAAATCAGAATCTTAGAATAAGTTAGGTCTGAAGAAACCTTTGGAAATTATCTGGTCTAAAAGACTGCACCAGTCAGAGTTTGTTTTTTTCTAAGGCTTGGTTTCTTGTAGACATGTGCACTTCTAAACTGTTCAAGTTTGTAAATGGTTACTTGGGTTGTCTCAGTTGCATTGTTTGTGGTATTTTTACACTGCTTTTGCAGCAAATGCTTTTATGCTTGCTTTGAAATCTGATATTCTTGTTCTAAATGGAAAACTTCTTTAAAATATTTAAGCCCAATTTTCATTTGGTGGCCAAGGACTTATTCCCAAAAATAGGCATGAGAATGTGAGACACGTTGTTTCTAAGCAGGCTTAAAGACAAAAAGGACAATTGGTATTAACATACCAAGTGAGTTGATTCAGCTGGTTCTAGAACTACAGGTGATGTTGCTGTAGTGATGTTAATTTGCCCTATGGGAAATCTCAGCTTGTTGCTTTAACTTCAGCGCAGTGTGGCACTAGCTCATCTGCTATTTATGGAAGATGATCTGCGATGCTTATCTGCCTTCACATGTTACCAGCACAGTGTAATATGGCAGTATGCTTAGAGCTGTTTTGGTGTCTTGATTCCATTGGCTGTATGTAGTGTTATAAGCCCCAAGTTAGCCGAAAGGAGGGATGAAGGCATATATCACAGAGGGGAAGAAAGGGCCAAAGTAATCTAGTTGCTTTCAAGAGATGATGTTCTTGGGGCTCTCTTTAGAGGCGAGAGGGAAGTTCAGCATGAAGTGGACACGTTGCTGAATTTAGTCATCTTAAAGCTACTGTAGCAGGTGATATTCGGCACCTGGTTTGTATGTTGGCTGAAGACTTAATCTGTGAACACCTCCACTTTCTTAGCCTAGTAAACATTTTAGACATCTTGAATTACTGTCTTTGTGTTAGCTCTTTGTAGTTTGACTTAGACTTAGTGTCGTGATTTATTCCTCCTACTCTGCAGATAGCTAAATGCACTCCTTGTATTTATTACTGTGTGATATAGCAGCCACCGTGGTGTTCTCCCCAGTTCCCCCCACCTTGTTTGTTGTTTATCTGAAAGCTACTTTTGCTTCTGATCCTCACATCTAAGATTTTATATGCCTGTTCTTCCTTGTGTTTCTATATTGTTTCAGTTCCCTGTGCAGTTACATTTCTGAGTATTTCTATATGCTTATTATGAAATCAGATTAAGGAGGGGGAAGGGCAGCAGGGAGACGAACATAATCTGCTCCTGACTGAGAACTGAGGGGAAAAATTGATTCTTTTAATGCACAAGGAAAATCTACCACAACTACTTTTTTGTTGCATGTTTTTACAAAGTAGATTCATATGTGTAATACAGAGTACCTGTGCATACTTGTAACAAGTAATTCACCGATACTTGAGTGAGCTGGTAGTGACTGTTGCTGCAGATCAGGATAAGTATGCTTTGCGGTTTACTTGGCTGTCCTTTTTGTCCAGTCACTGTTGAGTACTTAAATTTCTGTCACCTGTTTTAGATCTGTTTGGGCTGAACAATATGGAATGTCTTTTGTCAAACATGGCCATTATGCTCTCTGAGGAGCAGTAACTGATGCATTTATTCTGTGAAGCTCAAATGAAAATGCTATATTTCTACTTATGAATAGTTTAATTTGTAGTAATGTTTATGTAACTTCCCATTAATGTGCTAAGAACATTCATTTCTCTTTATCTATTTCTCTTCTATTTTAAGGATACTGCAGGTGCTACTATATTTGCCCATTGAAGGAAATACTACCTCTTTTTGACTGGGAAGTTGATGTATCATGCTGCACTAGCATAGGCTTTTACATTGAGAATGAAACTCCATAAAAATTAAATGAAACCCCATCACGTGTTAAATCAGTCAAGAGATAACACTGTTTCGTTTTTGCTATTCTTACTTTGAACAGACTTTGTTTTAACCTTAGATGATTTAAGGAGCTGAGGACTTCATAGTACTTGTAGCATAACTCACATCTGCCTTTTGTATTTGTGCTTTTTTCCTCCCCTAGAAGCGTAACTGCATTGCATAAAGATGCGTTGCATTTATTTAACCAAGCAATTGTTCAGAGCTGGACTTCCAGCATAATAGCAGTAGGTGAATTGTGGCTTGTGTTAGCAGTTGTCATTTTGTCTAATTCTGGAATAGAGTCACAAAGCATGGAAGCACAGCATTCCTAATGGTCCCCAGGATGTCCCCTTGCACAGAGGATTGGGCAGGGAGAGGATTGGCCTGGCAGTTAAATGTGAGAGGTCACATCTGTGGGGTGTAAAACTGAGTCGGAGATGTTTTGGGAAAACAGGTATAGTGCCAACCAAAATTTCTGCTAAAGGTTAGTCAGCTGATTCTGTTTTCTAATCAAATACTGTTCATTCACTGTATATTTAAATATGACATTGAAAGCGCCTGTTGTGTCATAACCATATGTGATATAGCTCACAATGAATTACAAATTGCAGTACAGGTTACAGTGTGGGCACACTACTGCTACATGGAATACTTATTTGAAGTTAAAAATATCTGTAAAAGGATGTAAAAGCTCCAGTTTTTCCATGTTTTCCTCTCTCCTAGTCCTCCACGTATCTGAAGCCCCCCAAATGTAATATTTGAGTATTTTTATGGTTTATATCCATGTTAATGAGCAGTGTTGCACAAACTTCTATCTACATGCATAGTTAAACATTCAGAGCTTATAAATGCTTTCTATCTTCAGACTGTTTCCATGACTTCTAACTCTTTCTTGAAGAAATGCTTAAGCAGCAATAAAATTCATTCCAGTGAAGCACGTTATCATGATGAGTCTTTTCATGTGAGTGCTCTAAAGGAAATTTCCATTTCAAGTATGCAGGAGAATAAAATTAAACAGTACAGCTTTCACAGTACAGGGTGGGGAAGAAGGAACCTATAAGCAAAATCTTGTTATTTTATTTCATATAGGGTTTTGGT
>JANHGO010006942.1:0-20688 GCA_024606505.1 Aquila spilogaster
GTCATCACCTACTGTCCTCACCCCCCCCCCCCCAAAAAAAAAAACAAAAAAAAACCCCAAACCCTCCAACTCCCTATGAATATCAATAAAACCATGCTCATTTCAGTTTTCCCTAATGCACATCAATTAAGTACACATATGTATGACTTCAAGGCTGTTAGGCATAATAAAGGAGAACATTAAGTGGTACTTTAACAAATAACTGAATTTCAGAATTCACTAAAACAACTTAGACAACTATAAATACTGTATATTATATATATTCTAAATATGTACACACACTATTTCTAAAAAGACTGTCTGTGCTTTATTTTCAAAGCTCTCAGGCAATGAAAAGTATCATCTTTTTCTGAAGTTCTTATACATTTGAGTGCCATCTTTGGACTGCTCCAACAGCCAGGGGAAGCCTGACTACTCTGTAAGGGAAATAGAAAAACAGCTGCCTTCCTAAGGCAAATTAAAATGTACTAAGCACATTTTCAAAGCAACATTTCTCCCAGTTAAAACCATATATATATACATAATTAGAACCAATAGCCCCTGATACATTCAGACTAAATGCTCCCTGAAAACTACCAGTGATGTTCTCAATTTCATTTTCTTTTTTCCCCAGAAGATGTGCTTTGTGGTTCCTTCAACAAAAGATGCTTCCTTTGCCAAGCCAACAGCTATACTAAGACATAAGGTAGCTAAGATATAAGCATAAGGTATACTAAGACATCGGTAGCTTTAAAGCTACCGATGGATAGCTAACCAGTGTGGCATATCTGTTCTTGCTTACCAAACCTTTATCCCATTACAACAGAGTAGGCTGGCTGTTCCATGGAAGGGGAGCCAAGCGTATGAAGGTGGTCAGCAGGGCAGGGGCCTCGCCAACCGTGAGCAATCAGGTTCAACCTAGAATCCAGGCTGAGTTTTGGTGACAAGGCAGGAGGGAGGCAAAGGCAAGAAGTCAAGCTGGCAGATCAGCGTCCTGTCAAGGGATGGCAGCCAGGGTCAGACAACCAGCAGCCACCAGGCAGGCCCAATTTCAGGCTGGGAAATCAGCGTGCAGGTCAGAGTCTGGATGAGTGGGGGAATCAGTGGGAGTGCATGGCCAGGCAGCCTTGTGCTGGAGGCCACACTCCCACCACACGGCAGGGACTGGAGCCCCAGGGCTGAGCTGTAACGGGGCTCCTGAGTCCCTGGGCAGGAGGCTTGGGCCACACAAAGCTAGTCAGGGCAACTAACAACTATTATGCACTCAGCACCTTGATATATATCCAACCATATTAACTCCATCATAGCTTCTCTCAGATCAACCAAGGAAGACATTGTTCGCTGTTTTTTTTTACCTGGTTTTTACCCAACAACTGTGCTCCAAAAGCTGATGAGCTTTGATGGCTCCTAGATTTATGAATGGTGTGTTGCTTTAGTACTGCACTCCAGACTAGGCAGATCATGAATGAAAATATTCTCCACAGCTGGACCGTGACCTAGACAACTTGCTTTGCTGAAGACTATTAATGTAAAAACCATGGCAGTAAGAGGTAAGCAAGCCACCAGGATCAAGGAAAGAGCATAGCAAAGGGTTCCACAGAAACTTTCACCTCTGTTCTCTACCTAACCTACAGAATTATTGATAAGGCAATGCACAAATGAAACACCATGTAAAACAAACCCACAGATGGCAGCCATCTATAAGAAATGATCAGAAGACTTATGCAGACTGGCATGAAACAAACAGCAGCCAAAGCACAGAGGAAAGATGGTATACATTGCATTAAGTATTAGCAACTAGACCACAATACTGGACTTTGGAAACAAAAGAAACCCTTGAATATCTTCCCATCAGATATAGTTTGCATTCTGTTTTCTTACCTGATCTGTTGCAATGAAATAGGTGTTTTAATTTGCTGGTAATAATCAGGATACTTCTTCTTGGAGGGCAACTGGAAAAAGGGTTCAGATATTAGCTGGCCCTGATTATTTCGGCAACTTCTAACTGTATCATAAAGCTGATAGAGAGGATTAGAAGTGTCCATGAAGGAAGTAATACTCTCAGCTTCAGACTCTCCTTCATAACGAGCAGCAGCTGCACAGAGAGAAAGGAAAAACGGGAAATTCTCAGCGAACAAGTCAAGTGGATTTTGTTGTTGGACTTTTCAAATAGAGAAAGCACTAAACAAGAACAAAACAGTCCCTCAGCTGAGGGTGTTCAGCTACTCTCTGGCAGTCAGATTCACATCTTAGAAAAGGACACCACAAATGGCTGTACCTCACATGCCTCAAGCTGATGGGAAAACAAAAAAACAAAAACCACCACAACACTTAGCTAGACAGCAAGCTCTCTTATCACGTGAAACTTAGTTCAGTCACTGGTAACACACCCTGCGTACAGAAGCACTGAGAAGTATGTATATATGAGAGCACACACCAGGACCACTCAACCACACGCTACCAATAAAACAGCTATAGAATATCCTTATTTACCCATTAAAACATTGATGTCAATGTTTGTGCCAAATACATTTGTACACTGAGCTACAGTTGTGCTGCTATCCAACTGGAGTACACTACAAGAACATGAATTGACAAACCACGTCTCCAATTTTCGAAGGTGCTTAGCCAGTTAGGGAAAATGGCTGAACTAAACGTGAGGTTTTTTGCACATACGTGAAAAAGTGACTTTAAAACTTCTGTAATCCTTTAAACTGTAAAAATCACAGCCTAATTAAAAAAACCTGAACTTTAATTGACGAGACTGACACTAAAGGTCATTTTCTGCATATTGAAGGTGAAGTACACATTTTAGAACTATAATATAATTAGCAGAAATATTTTCTTGATTTTATAGACTTTGCTTTAGAAAGCAAACAGTAAGTTTCAGGATTAGAACAAACGATAAAGACACTATGATGAAGTAACATTTACTGCTGACAAAACCGGGAAAAACATTACATTGCACATTGTGCATACAGTATTTAATCATTCATTTTTCTTCTTACAAATACCAGTTTAAATGGAAGCTTGGCTGATGACATGCTGGATAATTCAGTTACACAAAAGACAGCTCTCTAATGCTCATGCCACGTTTCCAGCAGGTGTCTTCATTATTGCTTAGTAGTGGCTGGCAATTTCAGGTTTTCTACTCAACTTCAGTAGAGATATGTTGAAATGATGACAAAGCCAGAGGGCATTCTGACTGCATAACAACATAGTACTATCACCTCTCCTCTGCAGTCTGACATTGCACATCTATGCAAATCTACCAGCCAAGACAGATGCAAGCTAAAACACAAGCAGACCTCAGCAGATGTACAAACACGTCAGAGATGTTCATTACTGATTCAGAGGAGATGCCTAAAATTATTATCTGCCCAAAATTATTATCTGCCCATATACCAATCAGAATCAAATAATTGCATAGTATCTACTGTGGCAGCCTGCAAAGCAAGAGCTAGACAGAATAACTTCAGTAAGAAAAAGAGACTGGAAGCAGTGCGTTGTTTTCCCTGAACCTCATATATCATCAGCCTGAGCACAGAGAGAAAGCCTTGTGGCAAAGAGAATGCTTCCAGGTACAATAAGTTTCCAAACTAATTATGCAACAGAATTCTAGATTTGCTTTTGTTTGCCCAAAGGTGCAGCTCTCACTGTTCCATCAAAAGCAAATACAAGAGAAAAAGGAGAGCTGCTCCTTAGGAAAGAGGAAAAAAAAACACAAGAAAGACGGACATTGATATTCTGTGATGTGGTAGCCAGCAAAGCAGTTCAGTACTCTAGATAAGACAGGTCCTTCTTTCGTAGGCATTCCCCAAAATGAAATCTCAATAAATTAAACAAGCACTAAGAGGAAAGTGTGTACATTATACCTGAAAAGAGCTATAATTATTTTTAATACAACGTGTATACTCTTCCAAAGACATGGCAACCACTGTATATCCTTACATATTCAGAAAATGATAATGTCCTCCTAGCAGGAAATACTAATGCATCTTGAGAACTGAAGATGTATTATTCAAGTCAGAAGACAAAAATCCTTATTTTGCTAGGCAACCAAGCGCGTAATGCAAGACTGCAGGCTCTTGAACATTCAGAAGCAGCAGGTCCCAGAGGAACACAGTGGCAGTAGAGAGGAACAGTTAGCAGGTACACAGGAAAAAAAAATATATATATATCAGGCAGTAACTATACATGCACCCTTACTCAGTGCTGACACAGGAAAGAAGCAGAGTGAGGAAAGCACATGAATGCATACAAAAAAAAAGTCTTTACTCAGTAAGTAATTTGCTTTTATCAGCGTCATGCACCGAGACAACATTGAATGCCTGAAGCATAACAAGATAAATGCTAGTAAAATCAGAAGTTGCAACCAGTCTTAAAGGCATAAAATTTATGCCTTTACATATTTATAGTGAGGATAACTTGTAACGGAGCTGCAAAAGCTGCTCATGTCTTAGTATGTTTGAGCTAGAAATCCATCACGCCATGACACCCTCTGAAACTGTGAGGATAAACTCCAAGTTGGAAACAGTTGCTGAGGCAATTGCTGCATTCACAGACGCTCACAAAGACTGAGCTCTCTGTATCAAGGAGAAAGCTCTCTATGCTCATTCATGCCCAACTCTCATTTGTATCAATGAGTGTTAGGGGAAAGACAGATACCAGAGCAACTAACAAAAAGACTGCTTGCTATAAAGGAAAATCTTTTTCACTCTGAGACTGAAAACATAGGGATATCCAAAGAGTATGTTGGAAAGACTGAGAAACTGTGACAGATATCTGCCAAAAAAATTCCCCTTTAGAAGAATGCAATAAAGAGAACATCAACAGTACTAAGACAAAAATCTTAGACACATACACAAGGCCTTGCGTAAATGACATCCATGCCCATGGTAAAGGTGGCATCTGAAAGTGGTTAAACCACTTCAAATGTTTAAAACCTGAAGATGCAGAAAGCTATATGTTCTTACAGCACAGAAGTGTGGAAGACCTGCAACTAACAAGCACACTGAGCCACAGGAATGAATACCCTCCGCAGCTCCCAAGGAGGGGAGCCAAAACTGACGCCTAGGCTAACCAGGAACGCAGAAACAGTTCTAACATGAAATAAAACACTCGATGTACAAAAAAAAAGTTACTATTATTTTTTTTTAAATCAGATATCTGCCCTGAGATAATGTAAGGAAATTACTAAGAATGCAACTATCGAGAAAGACTAACTTAAAATACAGCCTATAACAACATATGTCCAATACTGAAATATATTATATAATGCACACGTTACAGCACATGTTTATAATACAGTGCTAAAGCATGCTTACGATGAAACTAAAGATGCTGTCTGAAGGCATGTATTTTTATGTACTTCTGTTTGAACGTATGCCGTCACGCAAGATCACATTACTGCCAGGTTACATCAGATATTCCTAAATTAAGTTCTAATATTTACTTTTCCTTATGTCCCATATAAATAGTTTAAACCTTAAAAAATAAAACCTGACAGGTACTTAGAAGGGCCAACGGCACAAGACAGAACAAGAGAGCCTGAAGTTTCTCTAGGACAACTGCAATATTGTTAATCTCTCACTCCAAGGAACAGGCAACATTGTTTTCAGTGTCTCCTTGTCTGTTCCACGGTAGAAAGAATAAAAACATGCAACAGTTTCCCAAAGCTTTGATGAGTTAGGCCAGTTTGGCCTATCCCCTCTTACCAGCTGCACATCTGTAACTCAGTACTAAGTGGAAACGGTGACTGGACTTAACAGAACTATACGCTGAATTTTGAAACACAACAAATATAATTCTGCAACAGAGACTGACATTTGAAGAGATCTTTAATTAAAAAAAATAAATAGATAAATTGCATATCAGCTCCTACCAGCCAAAGCAGCATCCTCATCACTTTCTGATCCATACTGCAATGCCATGGTTATTGCTGATAAACGATCCCCCTGGGCTGATCTTTTGTTACTGTAAAAAGAGGGAACAAAACAACAACAGATTTCAGAAATAAAAAAATAACAAAAGGTTCTTATTATTAAACCACCATTAACAGCCATCCCAAGTATACCAGTAAATCAGTGAAACTCATGACAGCTGCTTAACAGGCAAACAGAGATGGCTACAGAGAAAGAAGTGTAGAGCTTACCGAGCTGCTAACACCCCATGAGTCAGCCTTCATTTTAACAGGTGGTCCCTCAAACCAGAAACTGTCCATGCAGTCTGAATGCTATAGCTCAAGCTATGCATCTTCTGTCCTACTTTGAATACCTGAGTATACGTTATTAATTGGAAGAGAATAAGTCTTCCCAAGTATCCCAAAGTTATATAAACAAATTTATTTAATTCTGTGTCCTAGGGACTAGTCTACATGAAGAAATCTAGCATGCTGTAGGCTGTATATACCTCAGTCTCCCTCTCCTCCAGCCCTGCCTGCGCTTGTTCAGCATGCAGACTGTTTGTATGTGAAGGAGCTTCATCTTCTGTTAACTGGTTTCACAACACCTTCAGCATCACTCTTTCTGCCTTTTATCCCAAACGTGGGGCACAGCATCTCACATGCTGCTTACAATGACACCAACTCCATACAAACATTCAGTACTTGAAAGAGCCATGCTGCTGCTGGGTGTCAACCCACAGTTTCAAGGCCTACACAGAGAAGACTGGCCAGCAGTGCTGCTTCCAGACAGTAACTCAGCCCAACGGCATAAACCCTCTGCTAGGTACCAAACTTCTCAACTGATGAATGCAGAACAAACTGGAAAGCCTGCAGTAAACCAGTCTGCCTAGTAAGCCTGCCATAAACGCATCCAAAACTCAGTACTAATGGCTTGCAGGTTTTCATAGCATCATAGAACCTTTTGAGTCGGAAGGGACCATTACAGGTATTCTGATCCAACTCCCCTGCAATGAACAGGAACACCCAGAGCTCCATCAGTGTTCAGAGCCCCTCCAGCCTGACCTTGGCTGTCCCCAGGGACAGGGCATCCACCATCTCCCTGGGCAACCTGTGCCAGTGCCTCACCATCCTTAAAAAACCTTCTTCCTTATACCCAATCTAAATCTCTTCTCTTATAGTTAGAAACCATTTCCCCTTGTCCTGACACAATAGGCCCTGCTACAGGGTCTGTCTTCTTCTTTCTTACAGCCCCTTTAGATACCGACAGGCCGCACTCAGGTCTCCCCAGAGCCTTCTCCATGCCACACAGCCCCAGCTCTCAGTCTGTCCTCATTGGAGAGGTGTTTCATCCCTTGGACCATTTGTGCGGCCCTTCTCTAGACACGCTCCAAAAGGTCCAAATCTGTCCAGTACTGTACTCCCCATCTGAACACAGCACTCCAGGTGAGGTGTCACAGCACAGAGCAGAGGGGCAGGATCACCTCCCTGCCCTGCTGGCTGTGCTGCTTTGGATGAAGCCCAGGATACAGTTGGCTTTCTGGGCTGTGAGGGTACACTGCTGGCTCACACCCAGCTGCCATCCAGCAGCATCCCGGGTCCTTTTCCTTATATCTCTCCCAACTTGTACTGATAGCAGGGGTTGCAACAACCCAGGTTTTGTTGGTTTCTATCTTCCATCTCTTAAATATTTATTCCTACTTATTTCTTTCAGTTTCCAATATCATTTTCCTAGATTTGCAGTTTATTTCCTTATGATTTTTCACATACTTTATTTTGTAATGAAGCCTAGCACATCAATCTTCAGAATATTTCTAAGGAAATAGCTGTACACAGACTATTCAATAACAAGTGTTTAAAACATAAAAATTAAAAATCAAACATGGAAGCGTACTTACAGCAAAGTACCTTCTTAAACGATACTTCATAAACAGGAATGGAATATATTTGAAATCTCGAAAGTATTTGAGTCAATACTGGGAATTAAAGAGCACTCCCAGCTAAAAAAAAAAAACCACATGTATACATATATATATATATTTTTAAAGTCAGCAATTCCATGTGACGATGACCCAGCTTTTCCTCCAAGTCCAAAATTTACTTACCGATAATATTTGTTAGAAGAATTTCTCTCATCACCCACACTGCCTTTACCCTGTGAGGAAGGACCTGTCAGCTTGGAAGCAGTCAAATTTGATGGCGTCCTTAATGCAGGAGAGACAAGCCAAGGAAAGGGGGAAAAAAGAGGCCCACCTTAGACCCAAGACAAGATGCAGCAAGGCTACAGCTCTGTACAGAATTACTTCGATAGATCAGACAAAAGCTTCAGAGACAGAAAAAAAATTTTAAAGCTAAAAGTAAAGCAACACCAAGATACATTTAGTGCCCCAGCATTCTGATATTGATTTTATTTATAAAAAGCCAGAAGGTCACATTTAGATTGAGAATTAATAGCTATACACACAGCTCAGCCTACAACAGCAGTGCGAGCAGCCAACAAAACACTCCTTAGCACCCACATAAAGCTAACCATACCAATCCAATCATGTTTTATCAATACTTAATAAAAGTCACTGTGCACAGTCAAGCAGCTTTATTTTGTCACTTGACTGAAGGGAGGACAGTTAAATGCACCAACAAAGAGCGATTAGTATGACAGCAGACACAGGACTCTGTGCAAGGAGAGTGTGGTTATTTCCAACACAAGTTAGTGGCATGATAAGGAGTTTGAGCCTGATCCAACAAAGACAAAGTGACAAATTCAGAAAAAAATATAATAATTTAAAGGAACTTATGAGGGTATTCTACCAAAATCAGCAATAGGTAAAAGAAACCGTTGAGACAACCAAGTTAAGGGAAAGTTAATGATTCTGTGATGTAGATTCAGCAGAATACAAAAAAGAACAGTTCAATTAAAAAGAAAACAGAACAGAAAGAAAACCACCAGCCAGTGAAATGCTTCAGAACAGCAGGTGGGAGGTTTGGTTTGGACTACACTTTTCTCTCACCCAATTCTTTTGCATTAAAAATAAATAAATAAAAATAATAGTTTTAAGAAAAAGACAAAAGCATCCCCCATGTCCTCCTATAAAGAACAGTTCAACGTTATTGTAGCCTGTTTCAGGCACTACAAATATTTTTTGCCAAGTTACAGAAACGAAGAAGGAAGCTGTCAATTATTGTGACATTCAGATTACTTCAAGCCTTGCAGATCCATTGAGAGCATAATTCACAAGACCATAAGGAATAAAGAACCTTAGGAATAGAAATGGGTTGGCAGTGCAAGAGAGGAATTCAACTAACAAATATCAGTGTGATTTATCTGTCATCCCTTTTTTATGCAAAAAACATTAAGTTTGAAGAAAAATAAGTAAGACTCCAAATTAAATACATCTGGTGATATCACAGAATCATAGAATCACAGAATGGGTTGGGCTGGAAGAGAGCCCCAAGAGAGAGCTCCAACCCCCACCATGGGCAGGATTGCCAGCCACTAGTTCAAGCACCAGATGGGGCTGCCAAGGGCCCCATCCAACCTGACCTTGAACACCTCCACATATGGGGCACCCACAACACCCTGAGCTCACAGTGTAGCCCAGTGTAGCAAAAGAAAGAAAGAAAATCACAATTTATATAAAAAGTTTCTGGGCCTATATGTAATTCCTGTTCCATTCAAGCTAGCACATATGGAAATGTAGAACCAAGATCTTCTGGCACTACAGATAGTACTTCAAGGAAAATTACTAGAACATGCATCAAGAATTACTTCTTAATGTTTCTGCTTTCTATCTTCCTTTACACAAAGTGTTTTGGTCACCACTCTGGCTGAGAACAACTCACCCAAGCATGGAAAGCATACTAACTCTGCAGGAATGAATCAGAAAAACCACAATGTACGTTGAGCACTGAACAGTAATAACCAAGCAGGTAACTTCCACTTCTTTTAGATGTAATAGCATTAAAAATAAAGTTCGGGGCTAACGCCTTCTAAATATTTTTCAGGGAAGAACCAAAACAAAACCACCAGTACAAAAATCTGCCTCTCAGTAAACGCAGAGGGTGCTGGGGTTCTCAGCTGTACCACACAGACCTTTGCAGGGAATGAACAGTACTTATTTTTCAGCATGGGCTGCCAGTAAACAACTTATATAAATACTTAAGAGTCCACCCTAGAAAGAGTTTGCTAACTCCCTGGAGGACCTACAAGACGGTGGTTTATTTCTGATATACATGACACAGCTTGTACTGGAAAATAATATTTAAGCTTAATTTTGACTGTCACTCAAAAGTAAAAATACATACAAGAATAAATTTAATTGCATTTTAGATAAGAAACACCTGCAATGACTGCATGACTTCTTTGTACACCAAGGACAGGCAGCACCATTTCCTAATTAAGCTCTTCCTGTGAAACAAATACAGCTATCAACAGTGTTTTATCCCTGCCCACCTAAAGACCAAAACTATCCTTCTCTGATTTTAAGTCCAAATCTTCAGTACCTTATGTCTCTTTTCATAGCCAGAAATAGGTTTCCAAATAAGTGTTTATATAACATGGCCTCTGTTCTACGTACCTGTTGCCAAAGGTCTCTCTGCTGTGTTTCTAGCTCTAGCTTGTTAACTGTGAGCTCTTACCTCTCATCTCCTAACAAGGTGCAACAGCACTCAGCACATTTTGCACAGCAAAGCAAAACAAAGTAACTTTTTTCATCACTGTTCTCCTCTGTTCTTAGCTTACAAACACACATGGCAGAAGTTGGCCACAGCTTAAGAGAGCCAGTGACACTGTTTTTGATACGTAGAGAAATAATCATCGTGGATGCATTTTAGTAAAAAAAAAACAACAACAAAAAACTAAAAAACAAACAAAACAACCCCCCCCCAAAAAAAACAACAAAAACAAGCAAAAAAAAACAAATACAAAACAAAAAACAAAAAACAAAAAAACCTCTTTCCAAAAGTTATAAACCATTGAAAACCAATAATTATTCAAGCAATTATTTCCCAGGATATTCTCCACAGCAAAATTAAGGGAACAACTACAGAAATTTTCACAAGCTCACAAACAGAACTCTATTTGCAGTACCTGAGTCGGAGACTTGACTTGGCCAGCTCGCTGTGTTCAATTTCAGCTTTTTTCATATTAAATATTTTTTTAATTGCATTTGCATCCTGTCAACGAAAAGAATTTGAACCATTCAAAGATCAAAAATGGGTTTTGATTAAGTTCTTTATGTTGTTAGTTTTTGTTTTAAGCATTTCTAAACTTTTCAACAATTTTGACTAAGCATTGAAGTACAGAACAAAGTCTCCCTGAAACAGGCATACAGTAGCTATAAAAACAGAAAAACCGAGTAGCTTCAAACTCATTTTCTGTTATATGCTTAAAAAAAAAAAAAGCAACAAACCACCTATACTTTACAAACATACAGCAATACCACACAAACAGATGAGTTTCTGTGCTTTTGCAATCATTTAGCTATAGCCATTGCCGAGCTTTAGGATGTTGCTTCTCCCTCTCCTTCCACCAGAGCTGATACTTGAAGTAACAGTTCAAAAAGCAAAGATTACAGATTTGAGTGAGATTACAAGCCTGGGTAACACTGATAGGTACTGAAGCCACAATCTCAAACACAGCACAACTGAAAAAGTCCAAGAACCACTGACACGGGAGAGTCATACATGCGTAAAGTCTTCTACTGCAAAGCCCATAAGAACTAAGCATACAAGGAGTTATTTGTCACTGAAATTACCTTACTTTCAGAGTACACGGAAACAGCAATATAATAACTTGCACACAAAACGCTGGTGAACTGAAAATTAACTGAGATTGTAGGTGTAATTTGGTCATAAAAATGAAGCTAAAAGAAAAAGCATCTTTGAAAACTATGCAAAGAAAGCATTACTCCACTTATCAAGCTTAAGATGAAAAGTGCAATCAGTTCCCAAAAACTGTACTGGGATAAGAGCTGACCACTGCCACTAACATTTTAATCTGCAGTCTCAGCCATTTCCATTTCAATCACACCCGCACCATGCTTCCAAAGAAGTCATGTAATTCACTTCTTGAGACAAAATTTAATTGGAAAAACTCATACTTCAAGATAAAAAGATATTACAACTATTCAAATTATATATGGAAAAACTCATACTTCAAGATAAAAAGATATTACAACTATTCAAATTATATATATATTATATACATAATATTATATATATAAGGAAATGCCAACAATAGATTTATTTATTATGGAAACAGTTTTTAGGACCTTACACTAAGGATTTGTTCAAATATCAACCAGCTCTGAAAAGAGTAAAGAAACACTGAACTTTGATTTAAACATGAGTGACTGAAACTAACCTTGAATACTTGTGATCCAGGCTCATTGTAGGTTTTGGCATTCTTGGCGAGAAGATCTATATCCTTGGCCATTGCATGAATGCTTTTATAAGTTCCATTCTGCAAAAGAGGAAAACAGAACTGCTTTGTGGCAACCTTCAGACAGTATGGGAAGTCAAAAGCAAAGGGAACTCATAAAGGATAAAGAGAACACTTAGAGACTAGAGAGAACATTTTTAGAAAAGAAAAAGAGCACTTGGAAAAAGAAGAGCACTAAAGTCTTCTTGATCTTCAGAATGCTAAGACTGAAAAACAGCTTAACACATCAGACTATCTTAGTGCTGAAGGGTTCTGACAACATGTGATTTCAGCTTTATTCTCTAGTTCAATTAGTCTTCGTGCTGTCCTCCACTATTACACAAAATGCTAGAATTACTGAACAGTGTTTCAAATTGCTGAAAAAGCAAGATGAAAAATGCACTAGTAAAAAGCATCTATCGCTAACATCTACTGCTGTAGCAGTAGAACAGAAGTAAGTGATGATAATGCACAACCAAGTTTCAATACATCAATGTTTGATGTTCGCAGGATTTTACCACGGAATTACTTTAAACCACTAAACATAAGGGAACTCAAGATGCTCAGGTTCAAGGCATACTCTGTATACGATGCAGCACACTCCGGTTTACGATGCTAGACCTTCAACACAGCTACTACTGCAGCATTAAACAGGACAGAACATTAAATAACTATAGCATTTCAAGATTTCAATAGTGGGGGAAAAACACTCTGCTTTTCTTAACAACTTCAGCAATTTTAGAATGTTTATTTCCAATCAAGTCTAAACTATAATGCATTAATAAGTTTGTTTTGTACCTGAATCCTTTGGGCAATAGTTTTAAGATCTATGGGCTCCTTTATTATTGCATAATAATCTGGATATTGCTGGAAAACAAAAACAGTTTATATGTTATCATGAACAGTCACAAAGCTCTTCTAAACCATTCTATCAGTTATTAGTAAAGACTAATTGTAGATGAGGAATAGTGTAAGCTTCATAATTATAGTGTCAGGCAACAGTTTGGAGAGCCAGATTATAAAGCAGATATATGCAATCATGTCTCATCCATAAACTGACATAAAGAAACAGTACAGAGTGAAAACAAAATACAAGTTGATAGTTGTCAAAGTATTTATTTTGCTGGTTAAACCTGTTACGCCACACCCTGAAACAGAACAGTGAAGTCAGCCAGATTAAAAAAGAGATTTAAAAGTCTCAACCAAAAAAAAAAAACAACAACAACAACAAAAAAAAACCAACCACCCAAATAAATTGAACTTGCAGAACAGAGCAAGCCCCAGTCTGCAATGACAGGCAGGGGAATGAGTGGGTAGGATCAAAGCAGCTCTAAAAACAGCTGGAGTTTGCCACAGATGAGAAAGTATCAAAAAACCACATCCTCAGTTTGTGCATTACTGTGCACAGGGTCAGTGATACAAATTTCCCCATTTCAAATTCAGAATGATTATTATTAAAATACCCACCACTTTAGAAGGAAGTTTCTGAAATAGTTCACTTATCAGGCGCCCTGATGGATTTGTGGCAACAGCTACAGCTTCAAGAAGCTGTTCAAGAATCTCCTTCAGGTACCCTGGAGATGACTAACATGAGAAAATATATCAACGAAATGAGGTTTCAGTAATAGCCAAAGTACAGTGCTTCAAACTGCACTGAAATATACAAATTTATTTTTCAAAGACAGAAAAAAAAAATCAACTACGCATGCAGCCCTGAAAAACAACATTCTTTACGTATTCAGGTAAAGCACACGAGAAAACAATCTCACATTTACACTAAAGACTCACAGGTACGCATTACATCCTGTTAGAAGAACCCTGATTGCCAACATTAATGCAATCACGCACCCCAACATCTTAAAAAAAAAAAAAAAAAAAAAAAAAGAGAGAGACAAATCCAAACTTCCTACTGTCATATCTGCGTTAAAAAACTGCTCTAGGAACAGTTGCAGTAACTGTATAGGATGCACATAGGAAAACAATGTCATTAAACATAGTCATTAAAGCTTGCTTGCATCAAGTGCTGGCACATGCTATCAAGAACATAACTGAACCAGATCTGCATTTTATCCCTATGAGAAAATGTCAGAACTTTTTTCCTAGAGAGAAGCAGAACATGCACACAATGTTGTGAAATAATTAACTGGTAACTAATAAACTTGCATAAAACAAACAAAGAAAACCCTACAAGAAAACACCTTTGGGGGCATAATTTAACCACGAAAAGACTTCATGCCTTTCCACACATGGAGGCCATGCTCCAGCTCAGAGTCAGCTGACACACAGAGCAATGACTTCCAGCTGCAGCTGTCATGCCTGTACTTACTAGTTCTTGACTGTCATGCCCTTCCTCATCTTCATCCTCCTCCTCAGCATCTCCTTTTTGAACAAATTCATTTTTTGTGCGCAAATACAACTCCCATAACTTGCAAGCAGCTTTATATTCAGGAGAATCAGGCTGAAAAAAACAACCACACAAAGCAAACAGCATAAACATCCTCAAAATTCACAATTTACTCATCGAGAAGGAACTTATAAATTATTCATTGAAACACATTAAACTTACTGAGTAACAGAAAACATCAGAAATTCCTGCTTAAGAGGTTCTTCAGAGGTGTTAAGAATGGTAATAAGTACTAGAAAATATCGTGTCTGTCACAGCAAAGCATTCAAGCCTTTCTGAAATCTTAGCAATAAAACTACTTTGGGTAGAGGCACAGACAAGCACAAGATGAATCTCAGGAGACACCCAGGTTCTGCTGCAGCACATCAATACCAGTATTTAAAACATACTAAATGTCAGTATGCCAGAAATGTAATTTAAGCCAACACTGCTGCCCTTGCGTGACACTTGAAAATTCACTGCTACCAAAGAAGAATGCCAATGAACACACACACATCTCTGTAAGCACTGCAATGATTTGCACTGTTCAGTAATAACTGTGAAATTTCAAATAGCTTGATAACACGGATTAGTCAGCAAAAATATTTTAAATACAAAGTGGCAGTCAACCATACGCCTATTCCTACCTAAAGAAAATTACCAGAAAAAAAGGACTCCTTTCACACTCTTTTGTGTTTTTCCACCCCTTTCCTCTGTCATCACCACTATTTCAGGTGTTCCTGCAGGTACGTCACCTTATTTCTGTTGACTACACTCTTTTTCACTCTCTCAGCCTCCAACAGCTTGGAATGGAAATGAGAAACCAACACAATAACTATTTTTACGCTTACCTTGCTAGACATAATACTCTCAAGACATCAGACCAGGTGCTAGTTACGAGACAGACTTAAAGGATGCTCTACTCTGCTAGTCTGCTCCCTTCTTCATTACTGCAAGATGCTCAAAAGTATTACTTGAACAGAAGTACTAAACAACCAAAGGCTTCCATTTTAGTCTAACACAACCAATAAAGCACCTACTGCCATAAACACCTTGCCAATGAATCAGTCTTCTCTGTATTAAATTAAATTGCATGAATAAAGGTAAAAGATCAAAAAAGATGAGGTTACGTTTGTATGTCATACCTTCATCTCATGCCTCCGAATTTCTCTGAAATTACAAAATTCCTGCATTCTGGTAAGATGGCTACCTACTTCCTATACTGTATGCAAGATCTTTACAATACGGGTACAATTCTGAGCCAAATATTCTGTAGGCAAAGGTATCTGACATTTGGGAAAATGCTAATAATTGTTTCCTGACATCAATTCCTTATTCTTCATATAAAACAAAAACAAACAAACAAAAATCCCCACCACATTAAGGGGAAAGTAAGCATCTTCTAAAGCATACAGTGAATATGCAAGTCTTTGTGCTTTTTCGACTGTAACCACAAAGTAGAAATACATTAATCCTTAAACCTGATCATTATTCAAAAAGCTACAAACACGCATAAACAAACATAGACACTATTTATCTGAATGTAACCTGATTACAGAGGCTAGGTGAATTACAATTATTTGGACAACTTCCAAAGCCAAAGATATATTAAAGGTAATATTAGCATTAAAGCTTTAGATTTCCTATCTCAGTCACGATATACAATTTCACTATTTTATGTATGTAAAATGCTTCAGTTAAATGAGATCATTCCAGTTTTTCTCCCCCCTTCCTTAAGACAACTGCAAAAGAATCCATTAATATCTATAATAAACACGTCTTGAGTTTGGAGGAATGGACATGGGGCTTGCAGCCTTGGTGAAACACATCACATACAATCTATCGCCAGTGACCAGAGTAATCAATGTGCCTTTTTTCACTTTAGTATGTGGCCAGTGGAAGAGAAAGATTCAACAATCATACTGCATGTTTGCTGTCATTTATAAATTCCTTCTCTTGGGAAAAAAAATATAGTCCTTTTTCAATAAGTCACACAGGATATCTCATAAAATGGGAAAGTTTTAACAGATCAGTCTTTTTCTCTGGTGTTTTTTTTTTTTTTTTTCCTCTCTCCCTCTTTTGGAGAAGGAAAAAAAAAAGACCCTCTCCACATTATTTTATAGCATCCCCACAGAAAAGCTACCATAGCAAGACATCTCACAAAGACATGGCCAACATTACGGAAAAATACACAAACACCTGCACTAAGTTCATGCTGCTCTCTTACTAGTAATGAAGGCAGAGCCAGAAAGCTTTCTGCCAAACCAAGCAAGAACCTCAGTATAACTCAATCACTTTTATCATTGATAAATTCAAGCCTTTGTACCTATTTTCCTCACCTTGTAGTAAGCCTTTGCATTGTTAAAGAGAAGCTGAAAATCAGCAGTCAGCACATTCACATCATCGTATTCCTCCATCTTGAGCTTTTGTTGGATTTTCATTAAATCAATTGGCTGAGAAACCACTTCATAATAATCCGGTTGATTTCTGTTGTAATGACAAAAGCAGGCATTATATTCCAAGCAGAAAGTTTAGATATAGAGACTAAATGCAACAAAGACAGTTACATTAGTTCCAGCTAAAAGATCTGGACAATGTTCTGTTAGTAAACTTTAATACCTGTTCCATTATCATTCTCGGTTTTCTGAGTTTAAGGTATATTCAGTCTCTGTTCATTATACTTTCAAGAGTCATTTCAAAAGCCTGTCAATCTACCCAATACACACCCTCAGTATTACATTCCACCACTGGTGAGGAACATCTTCTAGTCAGAAACAGATGTTTTAAGTGTCACAAGAATGTTTCCATTTTTTTTTCTTTACATCAGCGGGTCCCACCAAATAATTACAACAAATACTCAGATCATCATACAATGTTGTGACACTGTGATGAATACAGCTGAATTTTTTTTCATATTTCAACTTTTATCAATGGTGAAGCATTCCTTAAAATCCAAGGCTTGACAAGAATCATGGTCTTACCTTCGTTTTGGTGCCCTAATGAAAAGCTCACAAAGGAGTCTTCCCTGTTCATCTTTGTAATCTCTGATGGTGTTGTAAAGTTCGTGACATACAGCAATCTAAAATTCAAGAACAATACAATAAAAATTAAGTAGATTTTAAGGAGATAACAAATCAAGATCTCTTACAATGAGAACAGAAAGTCAAGCTGCCAATGTATGGTCTCCTGCTCCAAAGCAGGAGAGTGAAGAACTTGGTGCATTTCATGCATTAATACAATATCTAGCATGTCAGGTACTGCAGAATTGTTAGGGTTGGTTGTTTGGTTTTTGTTTCATATTGTCTGATTTAATACAGTGAACTTTCTTTCAATACTAATTCTAAGTAGAACACTCCAAATGCAGATTAATTTAGTACAACTCTCTTTGAGTTACAGACATGCAAAACTACGACAGAGATCCTTTTGCCCTGCAATTATTTAAAAACTAGACTTCTAACTCGAAGGCATAATGATGACATCATACGTTTCAGCACATATTGAAGTGCTTTTCTCCACTTAGCTCTCCCAGCATTTGCTCTTCAGATGCAACTCTCAACTTCTGCATTTTATTACTTTAGCTCCCTCTCCAGCCTCCTTCCATCTGCTAAAATCATCATCATCATAAAAAAAAAACAAAACAGCAGCAAAACAGAAAATGGAAAAGGGAAAAACAAAAATGAGGAGAACGAACCAAAGTTGAATGAGATCCTAAACACAGCTCAGCCAAGGCAGCAACAGTTTCAGGACATGATGAACTCAGTGTATATACGCTAAATATGATTGCCAAATGTGCAGCAAGCCTGCTATGCTCTGGCACAAGCCAGAGCATACATTGTAAGGAGCTTATTCCATCTCACAAACCAGCATTTCTCAGACAAGAATACAGTAAAACCAAAAGAAAAAAAGGTGTGCATAACAGGAAGGTACTAACAGGATCCACAGTTGGGAGATTGGAAAGCCTTCTTCTCTTCCTGCTCGGGCCTGGTATATTCGTGGAGTGGTGGCCATCATCAAAGTCCCCTCCACTGGCACTGCTGGACGGCGAGGTTGCTCTTCGCCTCTTGGAACCCATGGAATCCAACTTCTTCTATAATGAAGAGAAATGTTCTTAAACTCTTGACATTGCAACTAAACCCTCTGATGAGAGTGAGCTATTAAGCGAGCTATGTTTTGCTATGGTCACACATGTTTCTTATGTGTGAACACCAGACACAAGCCAGGAGCAAAGGGAAGGCAAAACAGCCTTGCAGTTCTATACTATCACTAACAACACCAACATCAGAAACCAAGGGCTCATGGGCACAAAGATGTGTTTAGCAACTTTTACCAGGACATGTTCTGAAACCATTTACATTTTGGTTTCTTAAGCCATGCATGATTACTAAGTGAGAACTGCTGTTTTAAAGGAAAGAGCGGCATGGAGAGAAATGCTCAGTCCTGGTAGAAAAGCACTTCATTCTGTCTTGAATTATAAAACCAACACAAAATAAAAAGGATGCCATGAAGAAGACAAATGACCAACTTAAACATGAACTGCTACTGAATACCTTGTCTTAGATTCAAGCCAAAAAAGGGCTAGGTTGTCGTGTGACCACAACTCCCACTTCACGTGTAAGATGAATGGCTCAATCATTAAGAAGTAGAAAAATCCACCTCCTGTTTCGGTCACAGTTTCCAATTTATCAGTGTAACAGTGACAAATGAATAGCCTCTGTCCAACAACTACGGTGATTTATGGACCAAGTTGCTGGCTCTTCCCCAGTTTCTAGGGACAGCATCGTAACAACATCTTCATTTGCAGAAGAGATTCATGTATCCCAGCCTATACCAAATCAAGGGATCTTCTAGGAAGTTACAAGGTATGGTAGGACAACATAACTGCATGAGAGCATTTATGTTAGCAACAGAATTAATCTTGAGCGCACCAATTAGATGAATAAGAACGAAGCAGGAATAATCAACAGTTAGGAAAAGCCTAATGCAGAAGGAAAATGCATGGAAAGCATGGTGCACATTCAATCAATAATTTACCAGATTTACCAGAGTACAACCAGCACCTCGAAAAGCCAGTCTCCTCATAGTGTCTGATGGGCAAGCACAAATACAAAAAGAAGGGGACACCCAGAGTACCAGGTCAGCAGTGCTGTTAGTACAGTCAGAGCTGAAAGACAAGAACAAGGAAAGAGGAAAAAGAAAGCTGACAGTGGATAGATTATTCAAGTCAAAGAATAAACTGAGTAAATCAAGTTGGCAGAGAAAAAGCAAGGAATGGGAGGCAACTTGTTTTTTAAGCTTAGCAGAAACTCTACAAAGCAGCTCTGTATGCAGAACACGAGGCATTTCTGTCACGTTTACAGAAAAAACAGCAACATATTTCTCTGATGTTTCAGAATACGTAATGCTGATCTCCCAGCCACCTGCACAGCAACAAACAATCACACAGAGCAGCGAGCGCATATCTGACCTGAGAGCCTAAGCTACCGAGCAGAAAACGTGGACGTGGAGCAGTACAATGACAACAATACAGCAAGGGGCAAAACACGCATGTTAGCCTCCAGTGGGCAAGCACCCCATCCGTCTTCCAAGCAAACTGTTATCTTCATCAGGAATAAGCACTGAGTGCCCAGCCACATCACTTCGTTACAGATGGATCTGCTTCCATTTACAAGCAGTCTGCAAGTCCCATTTCCCCCCTTTAGTACAACGTACGGGACCATTTCATGGCAAAACGACGGCTTTCACTGGGCTCACACAACTTCTGTTCGGAACCGAACCCCGGGGGAAGTGGGTTCCTCCTGCAGCGCTCGGGCACTTCCCCGCACGCCGCGGGCTGCGGGCCGCTCAGCGGCGCGGGGCGGGCTGCTAGCGGCACCAGCCGCCCCGAAGGCGTCTTCCTCCTGCAGGGCACCGAACTCCCCGAGCGCGGCCGGGCCCCGTTCGCAGCGCGCCTCTCTGAAAGTTTGCTAGATGAGAAAATAAACCACCAAGAACCAGCAAAGGTGCCTG
>JANHGO010006943.1:0-20687 GCA_024606505.1 Aquila spilogaster
GCGTTTGTCTTCCCAAGTCACCGTCAGGCGTGATGGAGCCCTGCTGTCCTGGAGATGGCTGAACACCTGCCTGCCCACGGGAAGTGGGGAATGGATTCCTTGGTTTGCTTTGCTTGCGCACGCGGCTTTTGCTTTACCGATTAAACTGTCTTTATCTCAACCCAGGAGTTGTCTCACTTTTACCCTTCTGATTCTCTCCCCCATCCCACCGGGGGGGAGTGAGTGAGCGGCTGCGTGGGGCTGAGTTGCCAGCTGGGGTTAAACCACAACACCGGGGCTCATGATCCCACCACAATGGAGTCAAGAGATGCTACAGGAGCGCCAGTGACGGAGCACAAGGAAAACACTTGCTCTACAGCAGCATCTGCTGAAGAGGCCGAGTCCTCATCTCACAGAGTACAATGAAATACCCGACCGTGAGCTTCTGCAACACCTCACTGCTCGAGGACTGAAAACCAGGTCTTCAGAACGATTACCCTGTGCTATCACTGTAAAGGCTGAGTGTGGAGAGGATCTGAGATCTCTCCCCATTTGTTGTAGCATTTTCTGCTCAGACAGAACAGACCAGTTTCCTCTCTGTTCACAGGTCGTTACTAGAAAGCCGCCCTTTCTGGTCTGTGGTCTGGCACTAACAAAGGCAGCCTGCCTGATAAAAACCCTCCTCGCTGAGCTCAAATGTGATAAAAGCAGGACATTTCAATGGAAAGTAATCGCCATCTTACTTCTCTTTTTCAAATTGCATCATTTAAATACACGTTGTTGCAAATAACCTAAAATAAGTGGCAAATAGCAGCAGAAGTTCTGCTTTTCCCAGCAGAGTTTGATTTTACGCACTCCCACAACACACCGGTTCCTCTCCACATTACAAACTCAGAGCTCCTCCTCACTCCCCCAAATCCCACACGTTATGGGACAGAAAAAGAAAAAGCAAAGAGACAGTAGGGCTGAGAGAGGCCCAGGAAGGTACCCCGAGCTCCTGGAGTGTGTGTGTGCAGGAGCTGGGGTGAGCTGGTAGGAAGGGAGCTCAGTTTGCGGAGGCAGCTTTCAGAGCATGCAGCTCCTCAAACAAAATTTGTGCTTTTCCTCAAGCCCCTTGCAGGCTGTAATGCTCACAGAGGGCGTCTCTGCCAAAGAGAGGGGGGGAACTGCCTTATGGAGATACAGCGGGGTGCAAGAAGCAGCTGCCAGAGCTCTGCCTCATCCAGGATCACGTGCAAGACACAACATTTCAGGCCATCTGATCCTCTCCAGGTCCCATGTCCTGCTGCTCCATCTCATACAGATATTAAAAAGAAATTTAAAAAAATCTATCTCACTTGCTAGCGCTCAAATGCTGACCTCCAGCAATTCCAGACTTCAGGCGCATGGTCTCTCACTGATAAGAAAAGTTTGTATTTAAACAAAAATCTTCAGATTCATCTTATAAGAGGCCAAAACCCAACCAAAGGCACCTAACTTGCCCTGTATCCCTGCAGTGAATGGGACACCACACTCCACCACAGTGGGTACATCCTTGCTGCGGTGACGAGGACAGCAGGGATGAGGGAGCTGCCACTGCAAAGCCATTACCTGACATCTTCTCTGAGCTTCTTGCTCTCCTTGTAGTGAAGGAACCACTTCCACCTCCCGCTTCTGTTCAGCTTCTCCAGCACCTTCACCACCTCTTTCAGTTGGCCTGGGGAGACAGCAAGAGCCGGAGGGTAACTGAGGGTGGAAGGGGTGCCTGGGGTTGCCCCAACGTCTGCTCAAAGTTGGGCCACCTGAGGTTGGTCAGGGCTTTGTCTAGGCAAGGTTTGAATTTCTCCAAGGACGAAGACTCACAACCTGGGTTGTAAAACTGGGATCCTGTCCTAGTGTTTGAACACACTTGCTGCGAATTTTTTCCCCTGATATCTAAAAGGGTAAGCGCAACTTGTCCCTGTCACCTCTTGTCCCATCACTGCGCACCTCCAGGAGGAATGTGGCTCAGTTTTCTCTGCCACTTCCCATTAGGGAGCTGAAGACAGCAACAAGGTCTCCCCTTTGTCCTCCCTTCTTCAGGCTGAATGTCCTTGTACAACCCCTGCTCCAGCTCCTGACCATTCTGGTGGCCCCCGCTGTACTTAGATGTTTTTGGGAGCCCTGACCTGGACCCACTATCCAGATGGGGTCTACGAACGCCAAACAGAGGGAAAAAATTGCCCCCACTTAAAGCAGGAGCAGATGGCAAGTTTTTGGAAGGTGTCGGCAAACCAGCGGGCAAGGCCGGGAGCCGACACTGTGTGTTTGCATCCAAGCGAGAGGCCGCAGCGAGACTCACCCAGCGTTACCGTTTCCAACACCTCGTTGTCTGACACCATGAAGCCACCAGTATGAAACAGCTCCTGGTATGTGTGACCTGTTATATCTTTGGGACTGTCCACTCCGGCGAACGCCACGTTCGGGCAGTGCTTCAGCTTCAGCAAGCATGGGACCTGCTCAAGGCAGAGATGCTTTTGCACACACAGTTGCATTTCAACAGCATTTGCACTTCTCTGCAACCCACACCCGCTCCAGGGAGACCCGGGGAGCCCACCCGTCCTCTGTCCGCACCACCCCAACACTCGTGTCTCCGTAGCTCAACTCCAAAGTCGTGGGTGGTGATACGGGGAGCTACAGGCAGCTTAGTCTGCTGCAATATTCACTGGAGCCCATGAGCCAAGGCTCGGCTGAACTGCTCTGTTATATGAGATACGCTCAGCCTGACTCCTTTGAGCTGGGCTACTCCAAGTGACATTATTCAGCAATCAAAAATGGAAACAGAAGAAAAGCAGAACTGACAGGCTTCATGTTTTTGAAATACTTGGTTTTAACAGCTCTTCATGAAGCACTGTTCTTCCAGTAGAGAGAACAGCATATCCGCAGAGACTGACAATTAAATGTGCAGCTATATATAGTGTAAAATTAAAAGCACCTTTAAAATGGATCCTGATATTAAAAAACATTGCTGGTAGAAATAAAAGAAGGGACTCAGGCCTTACATTGTGGATGTGCAAGGAAATGTCTTCATTCCTGATGACAACAAGCAGCCTGTCAGTATCCAGGTGTTGTGCTTCGCAGAAGCTCAGAGGTTCGATCTCCACGTGGCCGTGTTTCTTCAGCAAGGTCTGAAAGAGAAATCGTGTAAGAAGGTTTGTATGGAGAGTATCTTCACAACAGAGGTGCCATGCTCCTGGCACACATGCGCCTGGGGACAAGGAGAGAAGAATGAGACAGCGACCCCAACCAGGCATCCTGGTGTCAAGGGCACCCTACAGTGTCCGTCTGTCAAAGGCACTGCGTGCTCCAGGCCCGGGCTCCAGCCAGCGGTGGAAGAAGCAGCCATTTACCTTTGTTGGCAAAAACCTTTTAGAAAACCACCTTGAGCATCTCACTGTAGCACGCGTTGGGCCTCTTCGCTATTTTGGAACAGCAAATCCTCCCATGCAATCACCCTCCCTGAGTTTTCAACCCTTTAATGAGAGCTTGAGCAAAAGCCACCTTGCAGGGGTTGAGTTTGGGCTGCTCCTGCATGAGCTTAAATCTGTTTTGGCCCGGGGGATGTTCAAGTGATAGGACAAGAAGAAACAGCCTCAAGCTGCATCAGGGGAGGTTTAGGTTGGATATTAGGAAAAATTTCTTCACCAAAAGGGTTGTCAAGCATTGGAACGGTCTGCCCAGGGCACTGGTTGAGTCACCATCCCTGGAGGCATTTAATAGACATGTAGACATGGCGTGTAGGAACACGGTTTACTGGTGGACTTGGCAGTGCTAGGTTAACGGTTGGACTTGATGATCTTAAGAGTCTTTTCCAACCTAAATGATTCTATGATTCTAATTTCTGGTGGTATAAGCAGAGATGAAATGGCAGAGGCGGCTCCTGGCTTAAGGGAACCAAACTCCACCTGTGTTGGGTTGAGCAAGCTTGCCCTGCGCCTGCTCCTGCTGCCCTCAGCTCTCACCCCAGGGCCACCTGTCCCCGTCCAGGCCAGCGGGGCTGGCTGTTACCTTCACTCTTGCAAAGAAAGGGTCCTTGCCCGTCTCCACCAGGTAGAACATGCCGGCGTGGCCGCAGGCCTCCTTGGCCACGCTGCGCAGGTGGAAACGCAGCGCGCTGTACAGGTCCTCGATCATCTCCTTGAAGGCGGCCATCCTCCCGGGGAGGGATGCGCAGGTCCACTCGCTCGCCGCCTCCCCCTGTGCCGGGACCAGCCCTCCGCCCTCGCTCCCCGCATCAGCCCTGCTCAGCATCACCCTGTTGAACTCAGCATACTCATCAAGGATGACTGCGATGTCCCCCCGAGAGTCCTTTAGCTTATTATCGTACGTAAGCTCACTGAGGTGGAAGGGAGCAGCGCGGCCCTGGCTTGTGGTTCGGGATCTGGCCCTGCTCCTCTCGTCGCAGAGTGTGTCCTGCCACGGGGTACACGGGTGCCCCTGCCAGCTGCTTCGCTGGTGCCAGCCGAGCCCGCTCGGCCACGTGTCTGAGGGCAGGATCGTCACCTGCAAAGGGCTCCTGCTCCGCGGGGAGAGCGGGACAGGAGCTTCTCGCACAGGCAAGGTCTCAGACATCACCTGGGGAGAAAAGTCTTGTGGAAAGATGCTTTTGGAGGTAGAAAAGGGTGGTTTCCCACTCCTTAGGATTTGTTTTAGCTTATAATGGAAACGGAGACACTCCATGTCCAAAGTGTGCTGGGTGATTTCCTCAAAACCCCTCCAAGTCCCCCTCAGTGACCTTAACAAATGCGGCTGCCCCGCACAGTGTCTGCGCCTCTTTGAAGGCTGCAAATTTCCCATCCTCTCCTGGCACTTTTTGGTGACCACAAAGTTCCGGTAGTCCTTGGTGATCCCCTGGCTGTCCCTCATATTGACATACTGTGGAATGCGCCCGCTGCTGGCTTCCCCCGGGCTGATCGGCCGGCCATGCTGAGCCCGTGAGCAGCCCCCCTCTGCGCCCAGCGAGCCCCAACCCTCGCTGCGCCCCTCCACATGCACCAAGCTCGCGGAGGAGTCGTCGCAGTTAGTCCTTGCGCCTGCAGCATCCACAGATCCGTAGGAACTCCTGGCTGTAAGCAAGGACCGTGAAGTCCCCCCAAAAGACTCCTGGTCTGAGTCGCTGGAGAAAGTCTCAAATAGATCCTCAGAGGTCAAGCCCATGCGTCTGTCTTTGCTGGGGAGCTGCTTTGCCCTTGGGAGCACGTCCAAAATATCCTCAGCGTCACTATGCTCCAGGCTTTCTCCAGAGAGCCCCCTGTGTCCATGTAATGGCAACACTGGGAAGGGGAGAGTGGGGATTTCTCCCTCTCCCACCTCCATGCTGGCATGGTGCAGATCAACAAACACATCGGATCCCTTGGCCTCGTACTCACTCTGGTTGCACACAGACTGGGGCTTGCACAGTGGCACGAGCAACTCCCCTGCTGAAAAAGATGCAGGGCTGGCAAGAGGGATGCTGCTTCCTCCTTCTAAATCCTCATGCGGCATAGGTTCCTTCTCATGGCTCCCTACCATGTCTGCTGCTTGGCCCCCAGGGCTGGCATACCCGGAGCAGGCGCCTGGTGGCAGCTGACCCATGCAGCAGGACCTTGGGGCACCATCTGGAGCCAGACTCACGCTGGGGGAGCACGTCTCGGGGTGCATACTGAGGACTGAGTCTGGCTCGAGGTTGTGCAGACCTGCCTTGTGGGTGTGCGGAGCAGGAGGAGGCACCGATCTCGAGTTACGTGGCACGAGCGCATCCACAGGGGAGGTCTTTGCTGGCTCTGCATGGCACGGACCCACGTCTTTTTTCACCTCTTCTGCACATCTGGGCTTTAAGGAGCCATCTGGGCTCTTGGCAGCCACACTCACATCTGCAGGACCTACTTGCTCGCAGGGCTTCCCGTGTTGGTACAGGATTGGCCCCTGCTCGCTTTGCTCTAACAAGTGGTGGTGGGGGTCTGCGTCTCTGCCATGGGGGAGAGGGTCCTGCTGCAGCAGAGAATCAGGAGCTGAGCCTCTGTGGACAGGTGGGGACAGGCTGTTTGGGGAGCTCTGCTGCTGCCTGGGGTGCTCCTTCATGGCAGATATCCCCCCTCTCACCGAGGAGGAGGGCTCTGATTTCAAGAGGTGATGAAGAGAGGTCTCCGGCTCCTGTGGTGCGTTAGCCACCATTGCTGTGTTTGTTTTGTCACTTCTGGGGGACTTCCCGGCACCGAGGCACACACCATTGCTCCCCACAGCTTCAAAGTCACCTGCTAAGGCTGTACAGTTGAAGGCGAAGCCCTGGCCATCCCCTGCTCCCAAGGACTCATGCAGCACATCTGTGGGGTTGGCAGAAGGGCTGCTATGCTGTTCTTCCACCAAAACCTTGTTCCCTTCTTGGTTTGATTCACAAGGGCTCAGCGAAGTGAGGTCCGCACAAACATCACCTCCACACCTTTGGGAAAGACAGCTGCTCTCTCCCAGGTCGCTCAGTGATGGAGACTGGATGCTTGCCATGGCCTCCTGGTCCTCAGGAGCCGTCCCAGGATCTGTTGCTCCATCAAGTGATGTGAGGCAGACAGAACTGGAGTCAGGAGACAAGGTTAGTGACAGTCCCTGGCCACACAGTGACTCGAGGCCAGCTGTGCCGACAGCTTTGCTCCCAGCAGGCACCCACCTTTCTGCAGAGGGCGCACGATCCTTGTCTTTCTGCTCCAAGCTGTCCCCGAGCGTCTCTCCGGCAGGTCCCAAGTTGCCTGTAATGCTGTCTGGCTGTGCCCCACAGACAAGGCTGGGAGCAGGTGATAACAGCAGCATCAACCCACTGTCACGGGGCGACCCCACATTGGCTGGAGTGGCTGCGTTTGCCAAACCAACGCTGTCTGTCTCTGCAGTTGAGGCGGCCAGAGTCTCCCAGGGTTCTTGCAGTGTGTGCAGGCTTGGTGCCATCTCACCAGGAAGTCCTCGAGGGCCAGTCGCGGTCCCATCTGACAGCACTGGTGTTGATCTGCCTGGGCAGGAGGATGCTAAGGCAGTGGGGCTGGGCACAGGGCCCTCTCCGGGAATGTCAAAGTCCTTCAGACATGCCGAATTCACTCGCTTCTGCTCGCTGAGTTCATGCTCTATGTCAGCATCACTGCTTTCAGAAAATACTAAATCAACAGGCTCCAGGACTGTGCTTTCATACTCAGAGTCCTCTTTCTCTTTTTTTCCCTCCTCCACCTCTTCCTCCTCTTTGTCTGGATGTCCAAGGGTATCTTGTGATTCCCTGCCTTCCCCACTGGCTCCATCCAGCTTTGCACTTTTGGGACTCGCTTCTAAGGACATTGAATCACAGGCACGTTCCAGTCCGTTGCTGGTGGCCCAGCTGCCGTCCTGAACCTCCATACAGTGCCCAGCATCTCCCATGCCCTCTCCATCCTTGGGAGGGCCAGGGCCACCCCCAGACCCTGCTGCCCACGCGCTCTCCTGCTGCTCTCCACGTCCATGCAGCATGCATGGGGCATCATTCCAGGGAGCCGTACTGGAATTTGGGGCTTGGCTGCATGGGTTTTCCCTGCCCAGTGCAGCTGGAGCCTTGCTGGCATTGCCAAGCTCATCGGAAGGGCTGGGGGTCATCATAGCGTCCAGCAGTCCCTCCCTGGGTGGCTCCTTCTGAAACAACACAATTCAGAGGTTAATCTTCAAGGGAGGCAAATGCAGGAGCCAAGACGCCCGTGCAGGAGGACATGGCTATTTTAAATGCTCAAACTTTGCAAGTACAACCACTCCAACAGCATCTGAGGACATTAGTTTGAGTTTGTCTCTAAAATAAGTCCAGGTTGAACCCTTATCCCATGTGAGCCACTACCATCCCCACCTCAGCCAGCAAGCAGAGTGCTGCAGACAGCCAGGGAAAGGTTTTGAAACTTTCCACCTTCTTTACACCATGAAATGGCTTAAAAATAGGCCAGACCGTGCAGGGACAATCAGCCACTGCCCAGAGGTAATGCATGTAGCAGCATCCTCTTACCTCTGCTGAGTTTATCTGTCCAAGCAAGCTATATGGACACTATGGACAGTGATCCCACATTTCCTCCCAAAACACTTCTGCCTGCTTCACAGCACTAAACCCAGGAGGTAAAAAACACTGGGATATTTTTTCCTGCAAAACAGTTGCAGCCCTATGGCAGCTGCCCATTTGTTCAGAGTGGAAGTTTTAAAGGAATTATTTTAGTTCAAGAATTCATTCTTAAAAAACGTCAGCAGACACCCATGTTTTATATTTACCCAAGTACCTCCACTCCTGACCATCTGCAGACCATAGAAACTGTAAATTTTAATTTTAAAAACCCTGCCCAGAATGGAATATTAACTAGCTTCACCAGAGGGGCGAGGGAAATGCTGCAAAGCACTGCACTGCCATCTGTGTGGGGGAAACCTCTCCAAGCCAGCAAACCTCAGTTCTTACCACAGTGATGGTCGAGACATCATGTACACACTCCTCAGGAATGACTGCCAGCTGCCTGTCTTTCACAGCCAGGCTCTCATCGGCATGTTCAATGAGGGAAAGGCTCTCGGGACAGCTTGTGGAGGAAGGCTCCTCCTCCCCACAGGGCAGCTCCACTGAAGAAGATGATACCGTGCTATCGACAACACCAGGAGTCCCATCATCATCAGTCTGAGAGTCTGCAGGGCTCTCCTCTGGGCAGAAACATCCCTGGCAATGTGTGCTGCGATCCAGAGAGCTGCTGGGAGTCTGGTCAGGGTCTGACCGAGAGTCTGCAGGGCATGTCTCCAACCCAAAACAGTCCTCACCATCATCACTCAGCTCAAGAAAGTCCCCAGTGCTGTTTATTGAGACATACTTCTCGGGGTTGCTGTGCTCTACCACCTTCCTCGTGCTGCTCAGGAGTTTGCTGGGTTTGCTGTAGAAGAGAGCCACCCACATATGAAGGATCAGCTTCATCTCTTCCACATCATCGGGCAGATCGGGGTCCCAGGGCCTGGAAGGGAAAGCAAACACAGCCTGAAACGTCTTCATCCTCCCTCCAGTTGACTAGCACAAGGTAACTCATCTCCTGGTTCCCCATGGCACTAAGCCCCAATGCAGCGGGGCTGCAAATGCCCAGCTGCAGACACAGATCACTTGAAGCGGTTTCCAGCTTGTTGAAAAAAAGAGAAACTCATGACTGCAAGGAGGACTCTTGTTCATGGCTCTAGGTACCAATTCTAGCTGCAGAGCCATGGGAATCATAGAATGGTTTGGCTCACAAGGGACCTTCAAAGACCATTTAAGTCCAGTCCCCCCCCTGCCATGGGGGAAGCTGCCAGGGACACCTTCCACTAGACCAGGTTGCTCAAAGGCCCCTCCAACCTGACCTTGATCACTTCCATTGATGGGGCATCCACAGCTTCTCTGGGCAACCTGTTCCAGTGCCTCACCACCCTCACCATAAAACATTTCTTCCTTATGTCCCAACCAAACTTACACTCTCTCAGTTTAAAACCGTTGCCCTTTGTCCTGTCACTACACGCCTTGGTAAAAAGTCTTTCTCTGACTTTACTATAAGCCCCCTTTATGTATCAAAAGGCTGCTATAAGGTCTCCCTGGAGCCTTCTCTTCTCCAGGCTGAACCACCCCAACTCTCTCAGCCTGTCCTTATAGGAGGGGTGCTCCAGCCCCCTGATCATCTTCATGGCCCTCCTCTGGACCTGCTCCAACAGGTCCATGTCCTTCTTATGTTGGGGGCCCCAGAGTGGAGTAGAGGGGCAGAATCACCTCCCTTGACCTGCTGGCTGTGCTTCTTTTGATGCAGCCCAGGATACAATTGGCTTGCTGGGCTGGAAGCACACATTGCTGGCTCATGTCCAATCTGTCACCCACCAGTATCCCCAAGTCCTTCTCCACAAGGAAAACACACCAGCTTTAACACAGCAAAAGTGGGCATCTGAGCATGGGGAAAAAGGCACTTATCATGCAAAGCAAGGCAAAAAAAAAGAGCAAAGGAAGCCCCTCCCAAAAGCACTCCAGATGTTCAGCAAGAGACGTCCCCTAGAGATGTCCTTCCAGACTGACTTACCCATGCAGGGCGCGGATGACTGTTTTCTCCAGGGCATCATTGGTGTACCTGCTGTCCAAATTGAAGAGATACTCTGCCTCCCAATGGCACGTCACCTTCACAGACTCGCCGCAGATGTTCACTGTGTGGGACTTTGCAAAGTCCTCTTTCAGCCGGGGGGAGAGCAGGTTGCTCCTGCGCCTCATCGCCACGGCCTCGAAGGGCCGCTGTAGGTGGGTGCTGTTCTGCTGGTGGCGGAAAGGCAGAACTTTCCCAACCAGGGGTCCTGCTTGGGCATTCCTGGTCCCGTTTCTGGAAGGTGCTGGGCCAGGGTAGGGAGCACCTCTGGGATACATGTGTTTCTTTGAGTGCTCAGGCATCTGTGAGGCATATGAGTGCTCAGCAGAGATGAAGGAGTGCTTGTTCACCTCAGCAGCTTCTTGAGTCTCTCTTGGAGGCAATGCATGGGGTTTTGCAGGGCTGGGGCTCGCACTGTTCTTCTTGCTGAAAATCCCAGGGTTTTTCTCTCTGGCAATAGAGGCCAAATCATTTAAGTCTATTTTTTCAGCAGGAGAAAGCTTCTGGTTCGGTGATGCTTTGCTAGGACAGGTTGCTCCCTTTGCAAGCTTGTCTACCCTGTGGTATTCATGGTCAGAAGCAACACGCAAGGATCTGTGCTTGCGATGACTCTGCTGCTCCTTTGCAGAGTTGCTGGAGGGGCTGCAGGACACAGCGATCTTCCCACTGCCCCTGGGGATAAACGAAGGAATACAAGAACCCAGAGCCAGATCAGCCAGCAAGTTCAAGGCGTGGGACTCATAGTTGTTTCCCTTCAGAACGAAACCGAGATCAGGAACCCTGCCTGGGTAAATCTCACTTGTTTGGCCATCTGCTCCATGGCATTGGGAAGAAACTTCGCTTGGGAGGACAGAGAATGGCTCCTTCCACTCTGCGTGAGAAAAACAAAGTCAGAGAATAAACAAAGCCAAACAGCTTTGCCTTGAGAAGAGGTTCAAAGCAGGCTTTCAGTCTGGCAGGAAAAAGCATCTCTCCAACATGGAATTTGAACACGTAAAAAAACCCCAAAAACATCTCTATGGTCACGCAGGCTATGGCTACTACAAAACGATCCAGAGTTGGGAATCTAAGAGACTTCAGGAAGGGGGTTTATTCTCAGAAATAAAAGGCATGGGATCCAGAGTGAACAAAATTTCCCTTGGTCTCTGTGCACAGGGTAGTTTGGCCACTTAAATACAACCAGAGATATTTTAGGTGTTTCCTTAATCCTTTTTATTTTGCTTTAAATTTTTGCCTAGTTTGAGTATTTGCAGTCTTCACAGATAAACCCTGTGCTATACTTCCAAAAACCCACAGTTACAAAACCCCCCAAATCCTCTAAAACAGAGAAAAACCACTCTGCCCTGATGCTTCCCACTGCACACCCTCTCAAGAGCATAACCTACCCCTGAGCTGTACCTCAAGAGCACATGCAGAAACCTGGGGGCTCTCAAAGGCAGCCAGAGCACAGCAAATAAGTGTTGATTTAGTTTTCAGTGTTAAAAATGCCCCTCACCGTAGCTCAAGGCCCATATTCATAATAACAGTATGAAGTCATTAAACAAGGTTAATGCCTTCAACTAAAAACCAGCACAAAAATCTCTCTTCAAGTAAAACCTTATTAAATCACATCTGTGCTAGTCCTGCATGTTACATTTAATTTCCTTGAGAACTGCATAGTAAGACACATAAATCGAGTATTTCTTGCTGCTAAACACTCTTATTTTGCATTTTTGGCTGATCCTGGCATTCAGCAGGATCCATCTGATACCCTGCCCGTGCCGGAGCACTGGCCAGATCTGCTGCAGGAACCCCCATGTGAAAAGGGCAATGAGGGGTGGCGTTTGATACACACACACTGATGAAAAGTGCCACATTTCAGGAACACGTGGCAATAAAAGATCAAGAAGAACGGATAAACTGAGCCAAGGTGGCTAAACCAGTCTTCAAAGCCTCCACATCCCACAGGAAGGGGAAAAAGAAAGACCAGAGACAGATCCGAAAAAGGACATCAAAGCGTGAGAGTGAGAAAACACCACAAATTAGCAGAAAATGACTCTCCTGTTCCATCATTTATTTTGGCACTGTAATACTGGTTCTCAGTTTAACAGCAGACTCCCGGCCAGCACCTGCAGACGCTACGCTCAGGGGCTGTCCATGCTGCCTCTTAAATCTGCTGCAGTCTGTCTGCAAAGGCTGCGACAATTCAACTCCTTTTAAAATGACCAGATTTACAACATAACAGACTAAGAATCTAGGTAGATGCTGGCTACAAGCAGAGGTTATAATGCTCTGTCCGTGAGCTGCCTCAATGCAGTTTCACAGCTCAGCAGTTAAAAATCAGGGTTTTTAAACTACCCGAGCAGTTTGCCAAGGATGCAAACTGAAGGCTTAGGAAAGGACTCAGAAGAGACCCCGTGTGGTTTGCACATCCTGCAACGGAGATTTTCACGGTCGCCTTTATGTTTTACACTACTATGCATAACTGGGTGCCTGCAGGCTGTGGGGCAGCAGCACTCAGACCCCAATCCAGACCCTCAGCACTAAATGTCGTAAGGCCCTTTGGCTGCTGCCAAATGTGCCGTTACTATCATCTGGTTGTGACCTGATCGTGATGTTTGACGGCTCAGCTTTTAAAGTAAAGATTTCCACAGGAAACAGCACTCTTACCGCTTTCTGCTTGCTTTTTGGCTTGAGGTTTTGATGGGCTGCTAGCCACACTTTTTAGTGTCTTACTTTTCACTGGCTTCGTGACGGTCTCAGCAACAGGAACCTTTTTCATGTCTGGGTTCTTCAGTATCTTTAGTCTCTTTGTTTCCAAGCCAGGATCGTCAGGAGCTGAGGTTTCCTTCTGAACAGGTTCAGACTGTGCTTTGTGCACAAATTCTGCAGACAGGACCTCCGCACCTGGGACAGGGAAAAAGGAGTGCATTTCTTTTGGTTTGAGACATATTCAGGTTAAAAAGGAGTAATTGAAAAATATCCAGCTAAGAAATGTGGAAGGACTGCTTTAGAAGTGATTGCCAGTAGCACAGTAGTCTTCAATGACTTGTTTTATGCATCCAGTCTTACAAATGGGTTTGTTACTGATGTGAGTGATCAGTAACCAGTTTTTAAAAATTAAGCATCACTTCTTAAGCTCATTAAAAGCCTGCTTTCCTGAACTAGAATAGGTGTTCTCCAGGGATAAGTCACTCTAATTCCTGCCCCCCCCCCCCACTTGCACCCTGAGGGTACTTTTTATCTCTCCAAGAAGCACATAAGAACCTCTCCCAGATCCATCAGCAATGCCACCCAGGCCCGAGGCAACGTGCCCCAGGACAGAGCTCAATGGACTGTGAATCAGAGCTGACTTCACCCCACAGCAGGCAGATGCTGTACAACCCCTTGTTCTGCACAACAGCCCACTTTCACAGTCGCTGCTGCTACCTGTGATGTGTATAAATGCCAGGGAGGTCGCCGAATATGACGCTAACTTTGTAGACAGCTGGTCCTTTGGATGTTTATGGCCACGTTTCATCACCAAGGTTGAGATTCATCTCAACCCACTTTGAGTGTCTCTACAAATCAGGTGGAGGCTCAGGCTGGCACAGAAGGACAGGCTTAGCCTATCCTCAGCAGTGAGACAGGAGCCTTCAGAGGACAATTTATGCCATTGAGACATCTCGCATGAGCAGGTCAGGCCAGATGCCAGCTTTCAGCAGAGTAAGTTGGGTGGGATCAATCTCACACTTCTAGCTTCCTCAAGGCCACAGCAAGAAAGTTGACTCTCAGGGAGTCACAACGTGACCATATAGGGTGGCTGGTTATTTAGGCAGCCTGTAATGACCATGGCTTTGGCAACTGCTCCTTGCCTGAGCCATCAACAGCCCATGGACAAGTGATGCAATAACCATGACCTGGCTGATGCCCCTGTGCAGAGTCACCTGTAAGCAAAGGAAGGCAACAGCACACACCATTGCACCAAGTTTCAGGCGCCTTCACTGAAATCACCTGTCATAGCCCTGGACTCCTTCCCAGGTTGAACAAGAGACTGTGGAGACATCACCACAGACCTATTTGGATGCTCTCAGGAGGTATCTGCTTGCGCCAGGCACCTGGGTGGATAGCGAGGGGACACAGCTCCTAGTGAACCCTGAGTATCCCAGCTGGATATCCCAAAGAAGCAGGAGGAAGTCAGTCCCATTTATACAGTACTTACCTCTTTTCCTTCTGTGTGGAAACTGCAAATTGGCTAATTTAAGCATGGGCTCGTTGGAATTGGCCGCGAACCCTGGCTTTTTAGGAAAAGAGAAAGCGATGTTGATTTTCTTCTTCTTGGTTGCTTTCCTGTTCCTGCTGCTGTCCCCCATAGGATGCATTTGCATCTTGAGGGGTGACCATTTCTTCCTGGTGCTGGTCACAATGGCTCGGCTGGATTTTCTCCTGCTCTGCTGTACCCATAGCTTGCTGGCTGAGTTAACATCTTTTGCGGGCCCTTCACCTCTCTGGCCCAGCCCCACACTGGGCTGTGGGTTTTCACTTTTGACTTTTATTTCTGCTGCTGTGTTGGGACTAATAGGGTCTGGTGGCACAGCTGAACAGAAGTCCACTTTACAATCGGCCTCTGAATCGCAGCAAAGAGACTGAACAGCACCAGTCAAACATCCTA
The DNA here is from genome assembly GCA_024606505.1 of Aquila spilogaster. Lineage (NCBI taxonomy): Eukaryota > Metazoa > Chordata > Aves > Accipitriformes > Accipitridae > Aquila > Aquila spilogaster. The sequence goes on from JANHGO010006943.1 coordinate 14,710, forward strand.
AGGCAGCTGACATTTCCAGAGTATAGCTGCTGGGATCAGACAGATAATGCTGCAGCTGGGAGAAAGACTGCTCTGAGTGTTTTTTGAAGGGATCAGTACATTCATCCTCAGTTGGTGAGAGGACAGAAGAAAGGGGAACTTTGTTGTTTTGCCCAGAGGTGGGCTGTGTATTTTGATCAAGCTTTGCGTACTCCTGGAGGTGCTGTTTGATACGTATGCTGGTACTGACTGCATCCCCCCATGAAGAACTCGTGGCTTTCTGTAAGGCGTAGCGAAGTCCAGGCAAAACTGATGCTATTTTTAATGAGATGTCACTATCGTCACCATCTTCCCTTTCATCTTTTGGATCATGCTTTTCAACTGCGAAAGGAAAGTAACAGAATTTTACTCACATTAAAAAAGGATTAAATTCCCCAAATCACCTCACCGTTACATGCGAAGAGAACATGAAAGCTATGAAAAAGCCCCAGAAGCCAACCTACAAAAAGCTAGCCCCAGGGGTGATGTCCTGGTTTGATGGATGCTTGTAACTGCTGAAGGTAAAAAGAATTGCACATAGGAGTCAAAGTGGATTAAACTAAGATGAAAGACTGCTGTTGTATCAGCTAGCCCCATTCTGCAGCAAATTACAGGGTGAGATGGCACACATAGTGGTCTAAGTCCCTTCACTCTAGCAACTCTTGCTACATCCAACATTTAAGACAGTCGGAGGTCTGAAAATAGATGGGTTTTGTTGGCTTTGTTTTAAACCTGTTTAAATTTAGGGTTGCCCATGCAGGTTGTTTAGACCAGCACCATTTTCAGATCACTTGTGTTACGTCCCTGTTCACATGCAACTTCCAGCAGCTCCATCTCTACCTGCTGTCAGCGTGGGTGGACACGCTTCACATGAAGACAGCACATTAGTGCTCTGGAGAGGGATGGGGAATACAGACTTCCTCAAGCAGATCTGGGGACTGTATAAATAACTAACATGATCCCCTGGGTGATTTTCTAAAGCTGGAAGACTGATCCTACTGAAAAGAGTTGGTGTTTCTGTTTTCAGCAGGATCAACACTCTACCACGTACACTGCTCAGTATCATAAAAGCCTTGGGTTTAGCTCTCAGTAGGGATCAATGACTCCCAAGGCTCGAGGGTGCCCACCCTCGCAGATGTCACTGTGGAAGTAGGCTCCGCTTGGCGTAGCAGCATCCTCTCAGTGTCTGGAAATGCCTGGAGAGCCAGTGTGATATGCAGAGCCTGTCAGTTGAGCTCCCCATCTGCATAAGGCAGACTTATCCGGCTTCATCCACCACAAGCCAGCAGCCTGATGTTGGTGCTTTGCACCCACAGGCTTGGCCCATCTGCGTGTTATGATCCAACTCTGAGGTTTCTTTTGGTTGCAGGGCCAGGCTGACAACCCCAGTGCCCTTCCCCATCACATCTCTTCCCAGCAAGGCAAAGGTATTTCTCTTCCCCTTCCAGATGTGCGATTTTCTTCGCCTCTTGGCCCTGCCTTGCACTGGCAATGCTGGTCCTTGTTACCAGCAAGCCCAGGCGTCCCCGCAAGCCAGCTCCCAGCTGCCTGCCTCCGCTGCTGGCTCAGGAACACTGCAGCATGTCTGCACAGCGGGTTTGGTACGCCTGCCCTACATTCCTCTTGACGGCTGTCTGGACAGGAAGGGAACAGATTCAGAGGCCACTTGTTTCAAAACGGGAAACATTATTCATGCTTCGAGTCTGAGCTGAGTGACTTCAGATGTAACCATCCTTCAAGCTCCTGTTCTCTTTGCATCTCCCTTGCACCCCTGCCATCTTCGGTGACCATCCCTTTTCAACCCCAAACCCCTGCACAGCTCTGCTTATCTTCATAGAAAGGAAAAGCCCTAAAGGAAAAAGGGTTTATAATCCCAGTGAGAAGAGGTCTCCGTCCCAAGGGACAGGCAGGGCTGGCTGGGGTAACGCCGCTCGCATAGGCAGAATGGGACAGCACGTGCAGGAGTCCTGCTGGCACCAGAGGGAAAGCATCTGGAAGCCATCAATGTTCAGATCATGACACATAACAACACTGAGTGTTTACTCAATGTTATCCTCTCCTCTTGCCTGTTTGCTTTGCCACCAGCTGCTCTCTGGCTGCCACGGCTTCGCCTCCTCTTTAGCATCAACACCAGCCACAGGCAGTGTCTATTACAGCCCCAAACTTTCCTACCAACCAGCTGCTTGCACCAGCTTCTCTCTGGCATGCTCCTTACGCCTGGTGCCCTCTCCTGTCTCCACCACCTTCTTCCACAAAACCCCTCTTCAAGATAAATACCTCCTTGCCCTGTTCTCCTCCTCCCCAGCATACAGTGCCCACAGTCAGCCTGGAATAGATCCCTCTGCTCTGGAGGGTATTTTCTGCCTGTTGCAGGGCTGGTCAGCAAGATCTCAATATCTGGGTGGTCAGTTCCCACCTCCAGTCTGCTCTCCAGGCATTCTTCCCCTTCACCTCACCCAATTTCAAGCCCTTGCTCCAGGCATCACAGCAACAACCTGATTCCAGGTTTGACCTGGTACTGTGGATCTTCACTCTGCCTCAGGAGGAGCCTGTCTCTCTCCTACACCTAGTAAAGATACTAGAAATGTTGCCACGCTAACACAGCCACCAGCAGCACATCCTTAAAGTTAGGTTGACTGAATTCAGGCATCAAAGACATTTGCAACACAAACTGCCAAGTTACCATCATGTCTTCACCCGACTTACAAGCCCACTTCATATGCGAGTCCTGAAGAATAAAGTTTATAGCTGGAGGTTAAACACTGAAAAAGACAAAGCAATCCATGCTCGGATGTGCCTGTGGGTCCCATCAGCTCTTCTGCTGATTTTATCTTCTGGGGAGGGGAGATGGGTACGTCCTGCGCAGCTCCGTCGGCAATGCCAGCCATTGCTCACACAGAGGTGGACTGAAATACCAATGTGTGGCTGGCATAAACAGTCTCTTGGCTTGTCCCTAGGATGACTCAACAAAAAGCAAGCCAGAAGTTACACAGAGCAAAAGGCCCCTGCTTATACGCTGCTTGCAGATCTGCAAGGCTAGAAGTATTACTGGTGGAGTAGGCACAGTGAGAGGCACGTGGATGAAGCTGTCCAGGGGAGGCAGAGCAGTAACTTTCTTTATGTCCACAAGAAGAAATTGTAGGATGAATATTTCTACATAGACAGTGCAGCAAAAAGCCAATAGATACAGAGAAAATTTGAGGCAAATGCAACAGAGGTTGAAGCTGATTCTTACTTCAAGATCTGCAGGTTCAAACCGAGCAATCTTTATTTTCTCTTATTTAGTGCCTCTGTATTTGTTCTGCATGAAAAGCAGCACATTTTGCAGCTGCAAACAGGCTGGATTCACCTCCCAGGTCCCAGAGCTGTGACTCACCTTGATGGCAGCAAAACATCATGGCTCTGGCCAATGCCATCTCCCTGCCTCCCTCCCTCACCCATCATGCACCCTGACCAGTCGTCACAGCTCCGCTACCAACATTTATGGATCCCACAGCAGAGAAGTCACACAATACAGCTGAGCCTCCAAACCCTTGCTGCTCTTTAGGGAGCAATGCCCCTTCCCCACCTCTCCTCTCCCTCCCCACGACAGCAGCGACCTTTCACAGAGCCCACTTCACTTGTTATTTCAGCAGAAAACAATCCCTTATTTTTTAGGGCAGGCTTTTTTTCTGCTGGTTTAGCAAATCACATCAGCTCCATACAGGGTCCAGCAAGTGCCATGTGCCGTTTCGCCCCCCTGAGCACGGCTCCAGTGCACCTTTAGGGATGTAAGCCAGGCTCTGCAGCAGTCAGATTTCCACATACACAGGTAAGACAGTTCAGGGAGTGGATGCTGCTGAAAACTGACTGAGAGGGAGAAACATAATTATTTGTCACTCCCATCAACTTCCTGCAAAGGGGCAAGGATGTGCAGTGAATGGGTGAGGCACGGAACATCGTTTAGATCAGCTTAAAATGCGGCATAGCTAGAGAATTGGGACTTCTCTCTCCTCTTAAGGCCCTTTGCACTAAAGCTGTAGGTGGTTCTGAGCAGAGAAATCAGCTCTTCAAGAGGACATGTCTGTGAGGACCCTCTGGTGAGGATCCCACAGCCAAAACACAGTGTCTGAAGCCAGCAAAGGGAACCTCCCTACCTCTCAGGCATACCGACCGGGATGAGGTGAACAGAAACAGGGCCAGGAGGCTGACAGGCTCCTTGGGGTCAAACCCTATGAAAGAAAGCAACAGGTTTTGTTTAGACTGAGGGTGCCCACCCTCCGTCTCTAAAACAGAGCAGGATGTTTAAGCACAGGTATTGGTTTCTACATAGCCATGCCTTACCATCATCTCGTGCCAAGGCAGAGGACGTGAGGAGGATAAGGACTCCTTGGTCTTGTAAATATTTGATGATTGCCTACAAAAAACACATACAAAGTTAGAGCAACCACTCCCTTTCCCCCTCAGCACACTTTATATCACTCAGCATGACTGTCGACAAGCCCTTATTGCTGATGAACATGTGCCAACATCACCAGCTCATTCCCTGTTGAGGAGGACACTGTTCGTTTCATGCCACTTGGGTCAATGGGGATCTGTAACCAAAAGCATTCCATTTATGTTGTTATTCGGCTCTCAGATTCCTCCCATCTGTTCCTTAAAAAATAAATATGCTTAGCCAAACTAGCTGTAATTAATGAACAAGGTTAATAATTTTAGTCCCTTCAGTTCAAAAGCTCCTAGGCATCTCAGCCAGAAATTGCTTTCCACAGCCCAAGGGGAAGGTTTTCCCAGCAGGGAAAGCAAAGCTGGACACCAGCATCTGACAAAATACAACCAACTGTTCCAGCCACAAGCCTGACTGAAGTTCAGGCCATGCAGCTTGCTTATTAGCAGCATCAGTATCAAAGAATACGTGACAAAAAATTTGCTGAGTCTAAGAGACACCTGCAACTCTGTCTCAGAGCTGGATGACTGCATGTCTAAAAAGATACGTGCACTTATCGAGGCTTTTCTTATGTTTGGGTGTTGCTTGATGCCTCATTGCAGAGCCTGATTTGGACTGCCTTTCCCTCTGTGGGGATAGCCATTTGGATCTCTTTCTTCCATGCAGACACATCTTTTCAGGAAACTTAGAGGAACTGAATAACCCTAGGGCTTCTAATGCTCTGTGAAACTTCACTGATCCCATTCAATACATTCAGACATAACAGAGGATTGGACTAACGCCCACAGCCTCATTTCTCCAGGACAACAGAACAGCTTTGGAAATGCTCAACAATTTCAATGTAATATTCACTATTCAGAACAGCAGCTCCTTGCTTTGGTTGTCTCAAGCCAGCAGAGCAGAAGGGATAAGAGCCAGCATCTCTGCTGCATAAATCCAGCTCAATGAAATAGCTGCGGTTTCTCACGAACAGGATGATTTTCAGGCAGGTGAGGAGGAAAGTCAAGCCATAAGGCAGCAGCCACCTGACACAGAGCTGAGAGACATCAATCAGCAAGCACCCAGAGGAGCACAGCTGGCCTCAGGCAACAGCGAGCCCCAGCCACCCTTTCATTTTCACTTGGGCCCTGCGCAAGGTGGGTGCCTGGCCCGTGCACCACTGAAAGGGAAAGGAGATGGAAGGCATTTTTCATTCACACTTTTGGGAGCTGCCGCTAAAGCGAATTCACCCACGGGCTGTTCAACAGCAAGCTAAGGGGAGGGAAGAAGCACACTGACGATTTCCTCGCTGGAATAAAGGAACTCTATTAATGCAGTTTGACAGATATATGAGGGTGGGGAATCTCTAGGGAAACGATGTTCCTGATGGCTTTCAATACCAAACTGCTCATGGCCACAACTCAACCATCTCATCTTTTGCTCTAGCGAGCCCAGCTCTGCTGGGCTTGGCAGGATGCATGTGTCGTGGTTTAACCCCAGCCAGCAACTAAGCACCACGCAGCCGCTCACTCACTCCCCCCCCACCCAGTGGGAT